>QEOT01001535.1:17422-53074 GCA_003123785.1 Pterocarya stenoptera
CTTCTAGACCCTTGTGTAAGATTTTGGAGCTTTTGGTAAAGGTCCCTATAGTAGTGGCTAGGTACAAATCTCCGCCTTATGAGAGCTTTCAACTCTCCCCATGTCTCTACAGGCCTCTCATAATTCGTCCTCCTATTGGTCACTAATTGATCCCACCAAATAATAGCATAATCAGTGAATTCAATTACCGCCAACTTGACTTTCTTCTCCTCAGAGTAATTATGGCAATCAAACACCAACTCTATTTTTTTCTCCCACTCTAGATAAATCTCCGGGTCAGTTCTACCTTGAAAAGATGGTATTTTCATTTTAATGCTCCCAAGGTCTCTATCTAGACCATCTTGACCCCTTAGGTTCCCCTCAAGTCCTCTTTCACGCCTAGCTCTTCTATGCCTACCCGACCCAATTTCAGATTCTAAGTCTTCCTCATCCTCACCATCTCCTTCATGCTCAAACTCATTTTCAACTCTAGGCTCACGTCGCCTCCTAAGTCTTCCTCATCCTCACCATCTCCTTCATGCTCAAACTCATTTTCAACTCTAGGCTCACGTCGCCTCCTAAGTCTTCCACCTTGGAGATTTCTAATCACTGCTTCTTGATGATCCATCCTATCCCTAACTTCACCCAACACAAAATTCAACCGCTCAAACTGTCGTTGCATGGCCTGCAACACAAAGGATGAGTTATCTGCCATCTCCTTTGGTGATGAATCATCCCTATGAGACATCATAATGTGCTGCACAAAAAGAATGTTAGTAGAAAACCTCACACACTCCCTTACGTGTTCACACTCGAATAATGGCACTCCACTCGTGTTTCACTCTTAATTGGCTTTTTCCCGATAATAGTCTCACACACTCTTGCCTTTTACCTCAAGAGTTTTTCACTCAAGTTCTTTAAGAACTAATTGAACTCAATCAAGACAATACATGTTTGTTTTATCCCAACTAGTAATTAGGTCCAAGAAACAAGAACAAGCAAAAGACGGAAGGAATAAATGACACACAAGAATTAAGGAAATTATACGAACGAAAGAGTAACTATAGGACAAGATACCAACTATAATGATGTATGCAGCCCCTTTAATGATAAGGCTCAAGAAAAAAAAAANTTCTTTTCTTTTCTTTTCTTTTCTTTTCTTCTCTTTTCTTTTTATTTTTCACCAACCGATATGATCACAATCAAAAAAATAAGCAATTGACAAAACCCTAACAAAAAACAAGGCAACCCTAATAAAAGAATAAGGAAACCCTAGAAAACAATGAGAAATTCAGTAGCCCTAGCAAGAAAATAAATTTCTACACTTTTTTTTTTTTGATAAGTAATGCAAGAATTAAAAGATAGAATCAGACTTGAATGGAAACCTGGCTCTGATACCAAATGATATGAACCCGCATGAAGAAAATCCCTTGAACCCACAATCAAATTAAAAACTCACCCAAGAAAGCCAAAATCAAGTCAATGGATGGAGAATCTAGACCCGATGAGAACCCGTTCCAAGAACCTAGATTATATTAAAATCTAGACCCGTTGAAGAACCCGTCTCAAGAATCCAGATTACAAGGAGGAACGCCACAAAGGTTGTGATTTACCTTTGATAAGTTCAAAATTTCAATCAAGAACAAGAGGAGTAAACTCAACTCACAAATAAATTCAATATTGTCTAATCTCCAAAGGAGGCTACAAAGAGTATTTAGACCAAAACCCTATTGAAACCCTAGCCAAAATAAAACCCATTCTCTCAAAAATACCCCTCATGAACAGTGCGGCTACAGTGATTCGCTGAATGAACAATACCGCTACAGTGTTTATCTTCAAAACCCTAGTTCCTAAAATTGTAACTTTCCAAATACGCCCTTGGCCACAATACAAGGCCTTCCCAAAACCCTAATTCATAATAAATAAGACATATCATCCCCAAGCCCACTTATTCTAAACTAATAAAATAAATCCATTAACCAAGTTAAAAACCTCCAATAATAATAGGCCCTATATCTAAGTCATGTCTTCCACAGCTTGAATCAAGTGGATCAAAACTGGTTCTCCTTCTTTCAAGCCCATTTTGAGTGTTGGGCTCTTGCTAGCTTCATCCCAAGTGGATTGCACCAATCCTTGCATCGCTTCCTTGATCTTTTTAGCTCTTGATCTTGTAATCGGCCCATCTGGAACTTGCAAATGATCTTTAAGACTAGACCCATCTGGGTTCCCATCAGTTTCTTTCCCTGCTGCAGACAAATATTTTGTCTTCCTATTTGCCACTCGAGACCAGGTTCTATCAACAGCAGGCATCCCAAAGTATTTTTCAAAAGCCCTAGAGGACTTTACCCCTACTAGTTGCAGTACCTGTTGTTGTGTTTCTTGTTTGGTGTTCTTGCTAAAGAAAATAGAGGATTTGTCTTTATTCAGTACCTTCCTCGAGGCCTTTTCATACAAATCAAGTATCTTAAGAACACAATTGAGTTCCTCAGGGGTTGCTTGACAAAACAAAAGGCTGTCGTCTGCAAAAAAGAGGTGGTTCACTGTGATTGGGCCTCTTCCAATTGGAGTAGGTGTTAAGGCACCACAACTCTCAGCTCTATTCAAAAGTGATGTCAAGGCTTCAGCACAGAGGATGAAAATGTATAGGGATATAGGGTCCCTTGTCTAAGGCCCCTTGAAGGCAAGAACTTCTGATGTGGCTTAACAAGGATGGTGTATGACACTGGCTAAGACAATTCTGAAAGATGTTGATCCAATGCTAAGGGAACTGCATCTTGGACATTACTACTTCCACTAAACTCCATTCAACCCTATCATAGGCCTTACTCATATCTAGTTTAAGGGCCATGAAGCCTCTTCTCCCTTTCATCCTTGAATTCATGGAGTGTAGGACCTCGTACGCAACCAAAGTGTTATCCGTGATTAGCCTTCCAGGTACAAAGGCACTCTGGTTCAAGGAAATGAGCTTGAGAAGGATGGCTTTCAGCCTGTAGCAAGGGTTTTTGAAACTATTTTGTACAATACATTATACAGACTAATAGGTCTATAATCACCTACTCTGTTGGGATTTTTCCCTTTAGGAATGAGGGAGATATAAGTATCATTGACCTCAGTCAGAGAGTCACCATTGTTAAGAACTTGTAGGGCATAGTTGCACACATCCTCACCTACCAGCTCCCAATGTTTTTTTATAGAAATGGGCTGGAAATCCATCAGGGCCAGGGGACCCTAAAAGGTTCATTTGAAATACAACAACTTTGATTTCCTCATGAGTGAAGGAATTGATGAGCCAAGATTTCATCTCCAAAGTCAGTGTAGTCTCCAGGGCATGCAGGCACTCCTCAGTGTTAGTAGGGATAGAAGAATCAAAGAGGGTGGAGAAAAAACCTGTGAAGATATCACCAATGGCACCCTGCTCAATAGTAGTCCTTCCCTGTGAGTCCTCAATGCTTTTGATAGTATTTTTCTTCCTTCTTTGGCTAGCCTACATTTGAAAATAATGAGTATTTCTATCTCCATGTTTGAACCAATTGTTTTGCTCTCGAGTGCCACTTCAAGTCCCTTTCTGCAAGTGAGAGCTCCACTTCCTTTTGTAGCTGCTTCATGGGTGCTAAGTGTTGGCCATTACCAAAGTTTTGCAGATGACTAATCTTAGCCAATCTCTGAGCATCTGCTCGTTGGTAATGATGATTGTTTTTCTTGTTTCAGTGCAGCAGTCCCCTTTAACATGACTCAAGTTTCTGTCTAATAGACCTGGCCTCACCATTACCTACACTGACCATCTTCCAAGCCTTAGTCACAACTGTTTGGCTTTCTTCTTTGAGTTCCCATGCAACCTCTTATCCAAAACACCTCCCTCGCCTTTTCCTCCCTAGTGTTGGGGTCTGTTTATTAATGTGGAGAGGGGAGTGATCAGATATAAGGGCAACAAGAGTAGTGCATGAAGCAGAGTGAAAAAGATCTTTCCATTCCTTATTGGCAAGGGCTCTATCTATTCTTTCCTTGGTGAAACCTCGGCCCCTTCTGTTGTTGGACCATGTAAATCTCTGGCCCTGTGCATGGAGGTCATTAAGGCCACAAAAATCAACCACATGCCTAAAAGCCTCAATCTGTTTGTAAGGTCTGCTAGTTGCCCCCCATTTTTCCTTTTGGTGGAGGATTTCATTGAAATCCCCTACACACAGCCATGCCATAGGAGTTTAGGGTCTTAACATCCTGAGAAGTTGCCAACTACTGCTTCTCTTGGCAGTATCTAGGTGGCCATAGAACCCTGTGAACTGCCATGTAATTCCATTATCCTTCTCCTGAATCAAAGCACTAATGTGCCACCGTATATAATTAATCACTTTGACATGCCAATGGTCTTTCCATAGTAGAGCAAGGCCCCCACTCATCCCCACACTGTCCACTGCAAAACAGCTGTCCATTTTCAAGCTCCTCCTTATCTCCTCCATTCTTTTATTTCTACACTTAGTCTCCACTAGGAAAATTAGGTGGGGGCACTTTTCCTTAGTTAAATTTCTAAGGATGCTAACTGTCCGAGAGTTCTTAAGCCCTCGATAGTTCCATACTAAGATGCACATTGAGGGTGGCAGGGTTGGGAACCAGCCTCTGCCATTGAAATTAGGTTCTCCTTATTATCATCAATCTTCTTAAGTCTCTTTGGACCAGGTACCCTTTCCTTACTGCTCCTCTTACAACCCCTCTTGTAATTATTCCTCTAGGGACAATTTGACATCTCAACCAAAGTCTCATATACATTGCCTCCTATGTGACCATCCCCGCCTCGTGCTTGTCTTTTCCATTTTCTGGGAGAGAACATATTATTACCCAAAGCATGTATCTTATTAGATTCTGTGTCTTGCAAGATGCCTGTCGAGTTAAGATTGGGTTTACCCTGTTGGTGTGAGCCACTACAGTCAGCAAATGGAGCCATCTCATTGCTTTCCAGTCCCTCATGGATTCTTGATGAGGCCACTAGGGTTGCTTGTTGGTCAGCAGGTGACAAAAGTGCTAGTGCAGAGTCTAGCTCCATTTTTGAATCAGTCCGAATGTGAACACTTCAGACAAGTACATTGGTTGCATGGTGGCAGGGATTTGACTCACTAAATGAGCTTTATGGGGGATCCTAAGAGGAAAATCCGTAACGTTACCTTTGTCTAAATCTAACTATGTTGACTGCTGACCTTGGCCACCTCGAGCTCCTCTTTCCTTTATTTCTGCTGCTAGCTTTTCCTGTAAATCTGTCAAAAAATCCAGATTCTCAGCATGGGTGTTTGGCCATGGCTCTTCCCTGACATCTACTCCCTTTGCTCCTTGTTTCATCCCATGTTGGTGGCTATCGCCATTAGAGCCACCGTATTTACGGCCATCAAAGATGCTAGTGTTCCTCGGTTGTCCTCTGAGCTAGGAACCAAATTGTTGTGATGTATGTTCACTGCCTTGGTGTTCATGGCATGGCCGGGTGCAACTCTTGCCTTTATGGAAGAGAATACCGCATTGAAAATAGAAGTTTTATAATCTTTCATACTTGAAGGATATCCAATGTTGCTTTTCTCTAAGCATTAACCATTTTCCTCTCAGATGGGGTTTGTGTAGATCAATAGCAACTCTCACCCTAAGGCACCTTCCCCATGCACGTCCATCTGCCTCTGCTTCCACCCTAATGACATGTCCTATTGATGCTACAACTTGAACCCCAAACTCCTCTATCATGGTGGCCAGTGGGAGGTTGTGTAGTTGAACCCAGAAAGGTTCAAAGCCAAAATGTAAACCATTGCTGGATGCTGAACCATCCATCTCTAAGAGAGTAAGAAGACTTCTATTGAAGAACCAGGGGCATCCACTGAGGACCTTCTATTTGTCCACCAAGGTCTGGAACTCGATTATAAAGCTTTGGTCACTTAGCTCTTTCAAACAAACCCATCCTTCCAACCTCCATAGTCAAGACATGGTGATTCTGAATGCTTCATTATTAACACTCTTATCGGACAAAATTCTCCCAATGATGCAGTGTGTCCCACGTCTATCCTCCTCGTGCACACCTTCCTACTTGACATGGAAGAAAGAGCTCTCTTCCTTTGACAAATGGAGCGTTTCCCAGCGGTTAACCAAGTCCTCCGCTTCCATTCAACAACTAGTAGTGAAAACAACCAACTCACAGAATGTGAGACCTAAACCTTTGAATTACTCAAAGGCACTCAAACCTTAGTTTGTCTCACAAGAGAGAGAGAGAGAGAGAGAGAGAGAGAGAGAGAGAGAAGGCACTTCCAATAGGGCCAGACTTAATTCCTTCCAAGACAACAGTATCCTTTCCCAACCTTATTAGGCCCCTTTAGATAGTGAAAGTATTTCATCTCATCCCATCTCATCATTACAACTTTTTTAAATTTTTTATACAAAATATAATAAATAATTCAACTTTTTTGAAATCTCAAAAAAATAACAATATTAAAAAATAAGATTTTATTCAACTTTTAAGTTTCATCTAAAATTATCTCATCTCATCTCACTATTCAAACGGGATCTTATTGAAAACTTCTCACGTAAAACAACCAAAAAATAATTATGCCCGATTTGGTTTGCCAGATGAGATAATCTGGTTTGCATGGATGAGATAGTTTTATCTATCTAAACGATTAATTTCACATCTCTATTTCATCTCTAAGTTTTCAAACCCATCACATTACTTTCTGACATAAACAGTAAAAAAAATCTCACACAATAAAAAAAAATTCCTTTGTGATTAAGATAGAATAATCAATAAATCATTATTCGAATAATATATTTTTACAAAGAAATTGATAATTTTGTGAGTATTGAATAGAAATGCATTTTGGGGTTTTATTAGAAAATTTGAAATTAATAAATTATTTAAAACAAATCTACAACATAATTCATGAATGAGTCCTTCTAGACAGAGTTTAAAACCTCCATAGGACCATCCTCTAGCCAAATGGTTTCACTAACATTCCTAGTAGCAAGTTTTGCTGCCGTGTGGGCAGCTTTGTTTGCTGACCTGTATGCAAAATTAAGGCGCCATGCTCGGTTGTGCTTCATCAGTTGCTGCATATCCTCTATCATTTGACCCAGCCATGAGTTATCTTCCCTTTTGGATTTCACTGCATCAACAACAATCTTAGCATCCCCTTCAAAATAGACTTGTTTAAAACCAAGCTCAATGCAAAATTCCATAGCTCTATGAAGAGCAGTACTCTCGACTTGGAGAGCTGATGAGATATGATCCTTAAATGTTGTCAAAACAGCTTGCAATCTGCCATCTGAATCTCTGATCACCACTCCCCCTCCCATACAACATTTATCTTTGTCAAAAGCTGCATCAAAATTAGCTTTGAGATATGGCCACGCAGGAGGTTTCCACTTTTGTGATGCCCCTAGATTCTGCTTGGGATCAGACGGACATCCGAAGCGTCGAGACATACAATACAAGATTACCTACTTTCGTTCATGACATATAAGATGCAATGTTCCTAACATGCATCTACTATTATGCAATATTCACAGCGGATAATTTTTTTTTCATGAGCAATACTATGCACCAAACTTATAACATCCCAAATAGTTAAAAAATAATCCATGCATACTTAACAAAATAAACATCTACAATTACAGTACGATTCTCAGAAGACTGTAATCTCAAAAAAATGGACACTTGATTCCATAATTACAATGCCAAAATACACTATCGGACAAGTTCGTTGAGTAACTCGCATAACTCTACTAACGATGCCGGAATACTATCCAAAGACCTAACTATAGAGGTTGCAAACTCCGCATTGCATCTACGGCGTCTAGTCAACCTCCTCTAGTCTGCCAATGTCTGCTCCCTGCTCTGATCCTGACAAATCGCTTACCATTCGAGGGAATGGTAGTTGGGACTACCATGATGTGATTTGATTACAAATCTCAGCAAGTTAATAGAAAACTTCCACACAGGTTAGTGATGCATACATGATAGTAAAAGCATGAATACATAATCAAAGTCAATAGTAACATAACATAACTTGACATAACATGGCATGAAATAATAAGCATAACGTGACTTGACAGAACATGGCATGAGCTAACATAACTTGAACTGAAACTGAAACTTAGCTTGACGTGACATAACATGTACGTAAACTTAAAACATAATATGGACTAGCAACATAGCATGAACGTAAACTTGAAACATAACATGGACTTGAAACATAGTATGAACGTGAACATACATAATTTGAACATGAACTTGAAAATAACGTGAACCTGAGCATACCATAACATAAACGTGAACTTGAAACATAACGTGATTGTGAACATGAACATGACATAACATGAACGTGAACTTGAACACAACATGAACGTGAACATAACCTGACACGAACGTGAACTTGAAACATAACATGGATTTGAAACATAGCATGGACGTGACATAAGCTTGAAACTTGACATGAACGTAAACTTGAATATAACATAATGTGAAACATGACTTGAACGTGAAATATATGAACTTGAAATCTTATTCAACAGACTTAATCATTTAAGTGACTATATGGGTGCTACACGGGTCCCCTTGAGCCGTGTGTCCTTGCCGATTACCGCATCACAACACAGGTATCTATACCAGTTGTAAGTGCGTTAATACGTACTCAACAGTTGTTGTGGCCCCACGTATTCTACGTGTCACAATTGCTGTGTCTCACGTAGTGTATGCTCCACAATTGTTGTGGCCCCATGAATTGTTCGCACCACACTTGCTGTGGACACACGTAAAATAAAGTATAGCTCCATCGGCTTTAGTGCCTAGCACTCTCCGGTGACCAGCTAGTAGGCCCCATTCGCAACCTGTTGACTGTACTCCGTCAACCCAGGAAATTTCACACATATTTAAACACTCCAGCGTGAATAAATGAGTTCCACTAGGATATTACCTCATCCTAGCGCTTAGAATCGTAATTGACATAAATAACTTAACAAGACTGCCGACACAGGATGAAATGAATACGAAAAGACAAAAGTCCTGATGCAGCGTAACGTGACATGAACGTAAGATAACTGACATGACATACTTTGAGACATGAGTGTAATAGACAAAATTTCATAACATGGCAAACGTGTAACAAATAATATTTTGTAACATGGCATAACATATAACAGACAATATTTCGTAACATGGCATAACATGTGACAGTAAATATTTTGTAACATGGCAAAACATGTGACAGTAAATATTCCGTGACATGACACACATGTAACAGATGGCATACATAATGTGACATACATGCAACAGATAGTAACATGTGATAGAATATATTATGTAATAGATAAGTATTTCGTGATAGAGTAATTCGTGTAACAGATAAACATGTAACGACATGGCATGGCATGGGATATATAACAACATAAAAACATAAACTATAGTTTCCTTACCCATCACACATATATAGTAAACTGAGAGTAAGTTAAGAGCTAATTTATCTCGATCGTCGCATTCTATGAGAATAAAGCGTGAAACACGAGGAACTATAATAGGATATTCTAAAAGTTAGAAATTTAATTACTAACAATTAGAAATGTGCAAAGAGACAACCTAGAGTAAAATTACCATTTTACCATCTATATGTGGGAAAATGACCATTTTACCCCTAACATAAGGATTTCACATCCTAATTCCAAAATTTACTAAAATTTACATTCCTCATGTAACTTTTGTCCTAAACTCAAATATCAACTCAAAAAAAAATTAAAACCACTGACAACTATAGAACACTCACAGTGGCCGAAACATTCATAGGTCATTTATCTTGATTTTGGTTGCAATTTCTTTCATCTTTAAAACCCATGATTAAACCAAATTTTGTAACAAAGATCATCCTATCCTAAGTTTAAAAACACACTTAAAATATCCATTAAGAAAAAGCTAAACATCAACACCAAACTTTTTGTAAAAAGATCCAAATTTTTTAATAAAAGTAAACTCTTAAATCACAAATTTTAACCTTAATAAAGAAATCTCCAAGAATCCCAAAAAAAATCAAATCTTACTTCTAACATATTCATAACATCATCCTAAGATAAACCATGTTTTAAATCATCAAACAAAAGTCTTCAAAAATAACAAAACAACACTTGGAATTTTTGGTTTTGCACTTAGTCTTGAAACAGAAACTTCTCTCTCAACTAACTTTGATAAATCTCTTGATCCATGGCTTAAAGAGATGCGATCTTCAAACTAAAACATCACATGATTTAAAAATATTTCCTAAAGAAAATCCAACCATCAAACTTAAAATCACATGGCTAAAACTTAATGAAACATGGATCTAACTCAACAACATTAAATCTTAGGCCTAACCAAAATCCTCTTGCATAGAAAAATCATATCTTTGGAACTAATATTAAATATTTTCAAACTAACATCCTAAAATGCAAATAAGAGACTTAGAATCATCATATAAAAATATCAAAGCCTTTGGAGTAAGATTAAACCACGAAATATCCAAACTTTCCCAAAATAGAAACTGTTTTTCCACTTCTAGTTTTCAAGTTTCTAGATCTAAGGAAATCTATCATCAAAAGCTTTAGTCATGTAATAAAACCTTAATTAACATTCATAAACACATGCTAACAACACTCCATAAACTTTTCGGATCAAGATATGTCCATTAGCTTGGTCAAAAACTCCAACACATAACATACTCTCCAGTTTCACGCCCAGAATGACCTTTCCATAGTTAAAAATACTTTTGACCAATAAAATGAGTATGGGATGAGATGAATAAGATATCTACGGAAACTAAACTCAAAGAAGAACAACTTTTATGAGGATTCATCGTATGAAAACACCTAAGGAGGGTCTAAAATCGCCATGCAAGAAGACCCAAAAATCTGCCCTAGAGAGCTCTTTTGAGTTTCTCTCTAAGAACGAGGTGAAAAGTAATGAAATGAAAGAAATGGTGCCTTACACACCTCTAGACTTCTGAAGGGTGAGGTATGGGCTTGAATGACCCTTGATTGGATGTGGCTATGTGATATAAAGTGGAGGGGAGTGGGCTGTTGCTGCTGCCTTCTAGAAGGGGTGTGATGAGGTGGCTCTTTCCCTCACATCAAGGAAATTTGGGGCAGCCAAGGCCAGTGGATGGCCTGCCATATGAGGGGAGAAAACTTCTTCAAAAGCTTTGCCAAGGTGGCCAAATTCGTGGGTCATGGTGGGCCTCAACTAAGTGGGCTTTAATTTGGGGTTTAAAAGGGGTTTGGTTAGGGTTTGAGATACTATCAAGCCCAAATCTAATTTTTCTTGTCCCAATCAAATTTTCAAGGTTTAAAAGGTTGGATAATGATGTCATAACAAGAATTTGAAAAATTAATAGCATGTGGAAGTGATTTAATCAAGTAATTAAATACAATGCTAGAAATCGGATTAAAAAGACTTTGGAGGCCAAATTTAGGGTTTGAGGAAACCGTTTAAGGTTTCGGTTTCAACCAAGCTTTTGGGGGTTTCAATTGGATTCCAACAATTTGGATTTTACTAGGGTTGAAACCCTCTTTGATCTGGCACAAAATTGGTTGATCAGATGAAAAAGAATAGGGTTTCGCTTAGGTGGCATGACCTCACACTTTGATTACTTCATAATCCAACTCATGGTCCCTCTTTGTGCCAAGTGTTTAATACTATTCACTAAATGTGGCTAAGATCTTGCCAAGTGTCCAAATAAAACTTCTCTAACCTAATTTGGAAATTTCACACTGATTTTGAAAACACTACACTTGGTTCGCTTATCGAGATTACTATTCACTCCAAAAAATATATAATAAACTTAGTACTGAAAAATCTTAAATATTCATATTAACCTATAATGAAAATCGTTTACCGAAATTCAATCCCGTAGTACCCCTAAAAATAAAAAATGATGAATTTCTTATATATAGAAAAATAAATAAATAAAAATATCTTTTAAAAAGGAGAAATTATAAATTTCAGCCTACAACTTCTCAATATATTTTGAGATTTAAATTATTTTTTAGCATAAGAATATCTTTAAGAAAAATATCTTTTAAAAAAGAGAAATTATTTTTTGGAATTATAGAGTACTTTTGGCCAACAACTTCCCAATATATTTTGGGATTTAAATTTATTTATGATAGATTTTTAATTACTTATAAATATTATTTTTTGTTAATATATTCATAACTATTACTCAATTACTGGTGGGACCTATCCCTTTATCAAAGAGTGTTTCTACACCCACACATGGGAGATCCCAACTCGGATCCTACGTAGTGTGTTTCCTTCTTTTTGTTTTTTACTTTTTTTTCATGCATTTGGTTTTTATCATTTTTAAATATATTTTTTTAAATTCACAAAATCAATAAAAAAATACTTATTTAATCATTAAGTAAAAAAAGAAAAGCCAGTCGGGATCCCCGTTGGGAATACCCAATTGTGATTTTAGTATTTTCCTTTATCAAATTCAAAAAAGTCAAAGCCATCCCATCTCATCTCACTATCCAAATATACACTTTTTACAAACCATCTCATCTTATCTTAATTCAAAAAATCTTACTATTATTCAAGATATCTTATCTCATCTAATCTAAATTGTGTATCCGAATCGGGCCTTAGTCATGAAAAATATCCAAAAAGTAATGAGTTAAGAGAGCACAAAATTTTACTGAAGATTCTTATAATTCATTTATTATTTATTTTCTTTACATTTCACGATAGATTTATCAACAATCATAACGTCTTCCTATACATCAACTTTTTTACTGGAAGGTAAAATAGATTCAGGCTTGTTTGGATTGTAAGATGGTTTGTCTCATTCCATCTCATCTTAACATATAAACACCATAAACAAAAATATTTTTTAATTACAAAATTTTAACTTTTTTACATAATCATTATTTAATCATTACAACTTTCTCAAACTTCAAAATAAAATATAAAAAATAATTCAACTTTTTCAAATCTCAAAATAAAAATAATATTAAAAAATTAAATTCTAACAATATTTTAATTTTATAATATTTTTATTCAATTTTTTTCTCTCATTTTTCAAAATCACTTAAAACATCTTAACTCAAACCATTTCACTACTATTCACAAATTTCCTCTCTGATCTCAACATCCAAACGAAGCCCAACTCACAACGCATTGAAATCCTGTTAATTTCAAAGACTACTTATACTTTTAAGTTGTATGGAGAAAGCATTCTTTTTACTATTGACATAACATGATTTAATTTAAAAGAAATTTGAATTTTAAATTTTATTGGAAATCAAGTATTGCTATGTCAACAACATAAATTGTGTGATTTACCCAACAACTTATAAATATAATTTTCAGATTTCAAATAATTAAATTAAGATTAAAAAACTGCTCGATTGTCTGTCGCCACCTCTGGCGCTAGGTGGTGACGGATCCACCCCAATCCAACAGGTGGTCAACTACCATCCCGAACAAAGATCAAATTACTTTTTTTATAATTAATTTAACTATTTATCCATATGACAGAGCAATAGTCAAAATGGTATTAGGTGATCATCTAAAAATTATTAGTATGAGAGTTTTTGTTTTTCAAAAAACTAATTCTATATAGTCGTGTTTGTTGAGAGGATGGTAATAAAAGAGTTTGGAAAATAATAGGCTTACTACTTCCTATTTCTTACCACTCATTTACTACTTCTTTTATTTTTTTAATTTTTTTTTTAATTTTTTTAATTTAATGGTTAAGAAAGTGACTATTAGTGAAGCTGTACATTCTTTTTAATTTTTTTTAATGAGTAAGGATGTTAAAAAGAATACTTCAAAAATAAAATTTCAAATACTCTATAGAATAGTAAAAGGGTGGTAGGAGGATAGTAAATCTATCATTATCCAAAGAAGTTTGCAACTTATCATTCTCACACACCGTACATCATATTTATTTTTATTTATTTTAAATTTATTTTATTTTATTCTATCTAAATTAATTAAATTTTTCTACTCATCATCCATACATCACATATTTGATAAACAAAATAAAAAATAAAAAATTATGCATGTAGAATGAAGATGATGAATAATTTTTGTTATGATAAATATATAAGAAAAATACTATTCATAAGCCTTCCATTTTAATACACCCTGCACACCTTCCATGTCAATTGTTGTAAATTGCCGATTTTGCCCTTTAATTAAAACTCATCCCTTCTTTCTCCACCAGCTCGAGAGAACTTCAAGGCATATGCAAAGGGATCTTCACCTTGGGCTCTTCACGTTGGACCCTTAGAGATGTGAATCACAAATCACGAAATCACATATGCGAGAGGTGATTACATCCAAAGAATAACGCGATTGTCGCAATATAGATTGGGGTGTCGATTCCAGAGGGAGATGTTAAAAGCACTAAAAGAGACCAAAAATTTAAGAGAACAAAAATCAAAGTAATAATGCAAGATAAATCCTTTCTAAAAAGAAGTAAATTGAATAGCCAAAACGTATTAATGAAAAGGTTTGACCAAAATTAATAGCAGCATCGGGAATCCCTCACTTGAACTTGATAATTCTATTAATGGTAGATTCATTGGACACTCAATAAGAGATCATAGGAATTAGGACCACAGTCTCTAACCGGAAAGTATATCTTTATAACCAATTTGTTCAAATGTAATTCTTGAAAACCACTCTTCTTTGAAAAGCACGGATTGCTATCCTACTAGACTAGACGACTCAAAGACAACAACATACTCAATAGTAATACTGCAGTAGAGAATCACACCAATAAGATTGACAACCAGATCTGAACATAAACACCTCAACAATCCCGTAGAGAAAGCATGAATCTATGAAAAACATTGGTTATAAAATTATCCAAATACAAGACTAATAAGAGATGATAAACAAGAATTGTATTAGCATGAAAGTTTATTACATGAATCCAATAGAATTGAAATCATCATCATTCAAGCAAGTTCATCCCTATCTTCACCAAGAAATTAGCTCTCCATTCGAAAGAAAAATAATTTTTTTTCCCAGAAAAAACCGTCTACCTCTCCGCGTTCTAGACTTTTTCCCTTCTTCCTCGAAGCCATCATCTTTTTGGAAAGAAAATCACGTGCCAATCTCGCGAAGGTAGCGTTCCAAATTTCCAATTGCATATTATGAGCCGTTTTTAGCATGGTAAACGGCCTCATTAGAAAATTGTTATTTCTGGAACAAATATATATAGCCCATTAAGTGTGTTTTCCAACGCATCTTTATTTGCCTCAATCTAAAATCGGACAGGGAAGATATGACCATAATATTGATGGATATTTAGAGGAGCTGAGGATTCTGAATATTTTTCATTAATTGCTCTTTTCTTCCTTGTTTATGACGGGAATCTCTTTGACTTTGGACGTATGAAATTCTCCATTAATTGTTATTTTCTGCATTATTAGCCAGACTTCAGCTTAATCATTTTTAGATTCATTCCTGCAATAAAATCATTAGACACTAAATCAAAACTTGGGCACTATGGAATTAAAGTTTAAATTGGAAAAACATAATCAAAATGCCCAAATAATACATATAATCTAGCAATTAAACTCGTAAAAGCAATGTTTAGAGTACACTTTCGTGCACTCATCACATCCCCCAAGTAAATTTACACTGAATGGAGAAATATATTTTGATTGAAGGTCTTCAGTTGACAGTTTGGATTGAGCTGTGTATCTGCAGCAAAACCAGCATACTGAACCCGAAAAAAAAAACAACCAGATTACAATAACATGCACCTAACAGCATATCTAAGTGGGGAGAGGCACTGCAGCACAGCAGTTAGCCTCAATATGAACCCAAAAGGTAAGGCTGCTGGTCCACAAAGATGCAATAACATGGGAATTAAATGTATAATACAAAAACCAAGGCTTAAGTAATGTTTTGTAAAATTCCACTCTATGCGCACACATTCCCAAATCTAATTATCGCCATACACATGCCAAAAAAAATAAAAGTAATAATGTCAAATGACCTGAGACTGCATCCAAAATAAATGGAACTGTTACAATCCATAATTGTCTATTGATTTTTGTTCCAACAACAGTACTACAGTTTTGACAAGCCTTTAGCAATTATGTAGTGTAAAAAACAAGTATAATACCATTGAGAAGAGGACAAACACGGGAACTTACTCCTGGTTGGTCCATTAATTAATTCTATAATACTATTGTGGCTCTACGACCAGTTTTTTTTTTTTTTTAAAGATGCAGTAAGTCTTGTAATCAGTAAAAGACAAAGCAACCTACATAAGAACATTCAATGCCCCTAATGCAATAAAATGGCATGGCCAACATTATAAATTTGAAGTTGAGTTTTCTCAAGAACCCAAATGCCAGGACATTATAGCTTGAAGGTGACACTATAGCCAATGTAACCTCAGAACTCCCCGACATGTATAATGCCCTCAAGCACTTGAACTACTTTGTATGAAACAATAGGGAAAAAAAGCTGACAGTATCAGCATTCATTACAGTTTTTAAATCTTAAGCGCCCTACTAGATGCAATTTAATAACACAAACTTTACTCCAAGTGACCACACTCTAATTAATTGACAAGTAAATAGCTCAGAATTGTGGCCCCTACAATCAGCCACCCCCTCCCAAAAAAATTGAAAAAAATAATGCTCTGTTCTCATCCAATCTATCTTGCTCCTCTTCCGAATAAATTCTTAAAGAATTTTCTATCAATTTTATATAGAACTGCAGAGAATGCCAAAATTGATTGCTGCAATATATATGTATGTGTTATGTGTGCATAGATAGTAATATTGAAAATTCATTAATCTGTATATTATAGTATAAGATCAGATCATTAAATTTAGGGGACAAGAACCCTTTATGCCCAAAAACCATCTAAACTTGAAAAAGGCTACCACAAATATTCTATATTCATCAAGATACACTAGGCAATGAGTTTTAACAACATGATGATTAGAAAACCAATTTGAATTGAATTCCTTACCTGTCATTTATATGTCGGCAGAAGCAAAAAATCCAGACCCATTCCTGCAATCTTTTGTCAATTTGTGGGATTTGCCTGAAATGAAATGATAAGTCAGTGAGGCTATACGATAAGGTCAAAATGATGAGTAAGGAAGACCACAAATTGATGAGATTTACAAATTCAAGAATGAAATCTAGTTTATGTTAATACTGAAACAGGGGAGGAGAGAAGAGATTTAGTACACCAAAGAATGACCAACCTTGGTCGGCTTTGGATGCTCCAGCCGAGTATTCTCGATATGATTAAGGGCTGATTCTTGCCGTGGGACTATATCCAACTCGTGGAAGCCGATACAGAGATGCTCGATGTGAAGAGAACTCCTCGATCATAGCCATAAAACCGATATTCCAGAAGAATCGATCAAGGGATTGATCTTATGAATTGGGCGAAATCAAGAGTGGTTTGGGTGGAATTCAAGGTCGATGGTCTGATTAGCACATACGATTTACTGCGGAAATCGTAGGAGTGAAAAAGAATCTGTTCCCACAGCCTATAATCGTCCCAATTCGCCAACACTGTTCTTGGTATATTTTATGGGTTTTATTTATTGCGGCGAGCATTTTTTGCCGCAATAGTATTGTTTTTCCACCGAATCCTCCTCGTCGGTAGACATGTTGCTGCAACAACTAAACTCATTTTCCACCAATAGAGTTAGTGTAATTAGACCACTATTTGCCACCACGCTTTATTGTGGGAAAGAAATTTGTGGGAAAAACCACATTTCTTGTAGTGAACCAGCTTATTGCTAGTCTCTACTAATTAATCAAGCATTAAGGCAGTGGAAAAAATATATATATCCCCAACCCGAAATATAAAACTTCCACATAAACAAGACAGTAATATCTAGACATATCAAGCAACATTCAAAAGAGATATGTAGTGCTACCAAAGTTTGTCTATCAAAACAACTCTCAAAATTCATATGTGTGTGTGTGCTAAGCCATAGTCATCTTACCACAACCCAAACACATACAACTTCGAGCATACCCTAAACAAAAGCATTAACTCCACCTCTCTTATATTCGCCAACAAAATTAGGCTACTCACTCAAGTGTATAGGAGGTATAAGTGTATATAGGCAAAATGACAAACAAACATAGATCTCCACAATTGAAATGTTAATTATTGAGAATTCAACAACTCTTACCACAAATCCACTCAGGATGAAAAAAGTCAATAATCAAAGGTTGTATGAGGCTAAGGTCAGGTTAAAGAAAAAAAGGACAGATAAAAAGAATTCACAAGAGCTTATAAATACATGCCAAAGGTCTTCACACGATAATACATTAAGCACAACTCCCTCAACTTATTATACCTTTTTTTTTTTTTTTTTGAATATCTCTCTCTATTTTTCTTCATTTTTTTTTCAAATCACGGAATCCAGTTTAACGAACATGCCAGAACCAATAAGAAACCACCATAGTACATCCCTTTCCTTGGCTTCCTTTTATTTTTCAAATCAACATTTAATATCCCTGACACATACTTTAAAGTTAAAAGGTATGAAAGAGATAATAATTTAGGCTCAACTCCAATTTGGAGGGGGTGAGAGAAACATGAGTGAGTAACCTTATTCTGTTGGCAAATATAAGAGAGGTGGAGTTAATGCTTTTGTTGAGGGTGTGCTCGAAGTTGTATGTGAGTTGTGGTAAGATGGCTATGGCTTAGCGCGCACACACAAATTTTGAGAGTTAATTTGATAGACAAACTTTGATAGCACTACAGATCTCTTTTGAATATGTTGCTTGCTATGTCTAGATATTACTGCCTTGTTTATGTGGAAGTTTTACATTTCGGGTTGTGGATATTTTTCTTTCTACTGCCTTGACACTTGAACTACTAGAAACTAGCAATAAGCTGGTTGAGGCGTTAAACATTGCTTTTATGAGTTTAATTGCTAGATTATATTTGTTATTTGGACATTTTGATTATGTTTTTCCAATTTAAACTTTAATTCCATAGTGTCCAAATTTTGTTTGTTCCAAACGTGTCAATACCTCTATTGGATCATCATAAGCTGATGATCCAAATCTAACTTGAACAACTTATATGAATTCCTCGCAAGAATGGAAAGTGTCTACTTTACTGGCATCTTAAAACCAGATGAGGGCTTCCACATCCATTTGAAATGAAGCAAAAAAAATTCTTTGGACAAGAGGAATCCATACAAAAAATATTGGTTCGTCCTATATATCCATTGATGATGATATCTTCTATTATTGTTATTTTGATCATTTTACTTATATTTTATTTGAATTTGTATTAATGGGCTTGGGCTTTATCCCATCGACTTTCTAAGGTTTATTTAGGGTTTCTGTTATTTTTCCTATTTAAATGCATGTAATGAAATATCGTAGATCAGTTTTTGGAGATTAATCAATTGAGGTTGCCGCTGTCTTCCATCATTTTCTCGTTGTCTTCTTCTTCTTCTATTAATTTTCTAGCTTTCTTCTTCTCTTCCGCTATTTCTTCCTCTTCTAGTATTTTCTCATTTTTCATCCTACATCATATTTGGTATCAAGATCCGGTTCTATTGTTTTCTCAAACAGTAGAGTAATTTTCGGTCCCCATCTTTTTTTTTTTGCTCATCATCTTCTGCAACCCACGAAATCCGTCTCCACCGAAGAACTCCCTTCAATCCAAACCCATTTCATCTTCTTCTCAGACCAATTGTTTCATCTTCTTCCTCCGAAACCCAGACCAGAAACAGACCAGACCACGCCGAGAAAACACCCAGTGCTGAAAATCGTTTCATCTTCTCTCAGACCTTGCCGAAAACCACCAAATCAGACTGCCGAAAATCACCCCGACACTTTTGGTCAGCAATCTAGCCTTCGATCTCTCGCTTCTCTATTTCTTTCGTTCTGCACCTCTTTGCCGAAAATCCACCAAACCAACCCTAAAATACCCAGAATTGAGAAGAGGTAAAAAAAATGGCCGAATGATCTGAGAAGTATCGAAATTCCCAGTCGCGGCTTTCTACACACTGCGGACGTTACATCCACCTTTACCATGTGCCGAAATACCAAGTGTTTGAGAATAGACCTTGCTGTGATTTGAGAGGTGCCGAAATACGCAGTGACGGAAACACAAAATAAAAAAAAAAAAAGAGAGAAAAGGAGCTGTAACTTCGGGTGCACCATCATGAGCGTTTCTTCTCAACGAACAAAGGCAGTCACTGTTTCCTATTTCTTTTTGGTTTTATAACTATCGGTTTATTTTAAAATTGTATCAAGTGTTTTCTATGCCTTGTTGTTACCTGTTGTAATTTTTTCAGATCCACTTGATTGCATCCTTTGGCTGATTTACTCCGTGGTTAATTTTATCCCACATTTGCAGCGATCCAATTTATTCAACCCTTAGATTTTATATTCCCATTCTCTTATTTTCGTAGTCCATACTTTCCTTTTCATCTTTTCATTATTTGTCGCAAAAAAAAAATTCTTGCGTGATTGGATTTTCTTGATTGGTATTTGGTCTTTGCTTTATTATTTTAAATATCAAAATTAGTTTTTTGCCTTGTTTGGATTTAGTTAACCCAAAAAAATATATTTATTTTTGCTCAGGTTGATATTTTCATTGATTGCATTTATTGTTCATTGATCTCTCCATTGCACTTCATTTAGCGGGTGTTGTATTGCATGCAGTTGTGTAGTGGTCATCTTGTTACCCCTAGTTCCAGCACTTTACCATGGATCCTTCCCAACTTGATGCCCTCACCCGATAATTAGCTCAACTAGCCACTAACCAACAGCATTTACAGACTCAATTAGTGGCTATCCAAACTGAGATGGCTACTACTCATGAGGAGAACAGAGACCTAGTTGCTAGGTTGAACAATTTTGAGGAATCCCCTCATTCATCTAACAACTCTGAAGCGTCCCATAATAGAGACCATCGTTGTCGACGAGGTGGTCAACAACACTTTAGATATGATCATGGAGATAGGGATTATGATCGTGAGCGAGAATGAGACTATTACCGTTAGGGGTAATTAGTTGGACCAATGGAATGCCCTTACACAGGGCAATCGGCCAGTGACTGAGTATGTCACTCAATTTGAAGAATTTCGAATGAGATGTCATGTAGTTGAGGATGAGGCCATGACTTTGAGTAGGTTTAGACAAGACCTAAAAGATGATCTTAGGTGCGAGCTTGTCCTTCGGAGTGTCACTACTCTTGACCACGCTTATTGAGTCGGTTACTAGGACTCAGTATGAAAGGAGTGGTGACAACCGCATGTCCATCACCCCAGCATCCACTCTTCCCCTTAAGTCTCTCCTAAGGCCTCCCCCATCTAATGCTCCTCCCGTAAGGGAAAATAAGGGTAAATGTCCTGATATTCCTAGGACTTCCTCCTGCTTGCAGTGCTTCAACTGTAAGGGTTTTGGCTACATTTCCTCCAATTGTCCTAGTTGAGCCTTGGTCATTGAGGAACATGAGGGTGTTGTTGATGAGCCATTAGAAGATCAAGTCTATGAACCTAAGCTTGAAGAGTATGGTGATTTGGGTGATGATGAGGATACCTTCCTAGGTTGTATCTGGACCAATCCTGTGGGTCTAGGTTCTATGCCCCTTGTTCTCGACACACCCCGATTAAGTGTTGTTCTTTGTACCCTTACCCAGCCCAAAGATGCTGATGATTGGCGTCGTCATGCCATTTTTTCGTACTTATATCAAAATCAATGATAATGGTCGTAAAATCATTGTGGATAATGGTAGTTGTATTAACGCGGTTTTGTGGCTACTGTGTCACATCTTGGGTTGACATCAGTCCCTCACCCTCAGCCGTATAGTGTCTCTTGGGTTGATACTTCTTCCATAGCTGTAAAAGAGCATTCTTTGGTGCCCATCCAATTTCTAGAGTATAAGGATCGTATATGGTGTGACGTAATTCCTATGGATGTCATCATGTCATTCTTGGTAGGCCTTGGTTGTTCGATTTGGATGTGACCATCCATGGTCGATCCGATTTATGTTCCTTTGTGTTTAATGGAAAGAAGATTCATCTTAATCCTTTATCTCCAAAACCTATTGTGGCACCCCCTGCCCCTGCTTGGGATTGGACGGAGACTGAAACATCGAGAAATGTAACAACACAAGGCTACATACCCCTCGTACATGACAGATAATATCCTATGCACCTAAGTACACTAGCAGTATGCAATATAAAGTTGCAGCGGAAAATAAATAAAGGATAGAAAATTCTAAGCAACGCACAAATAGCAATTGCAAAGCACATGGTACCAACTACTAAAGCATTAACATTTTGTCCATATCTATAGAAATATAGCATAAGACAAAATATCCCAATGTATCAGGTACTAAAGTTTGTCTCCCAAAACATACGGGACCATGTTAAAATATAATGTATCTTCAAAAGTTGAGGCCTAAAAGCCATAAGTCCCATATTTTTTTTTTTTCTTATTCTAATGGGATTCGGGTTTCACATGCTTTTCTAAATTCCTATCTTGATCCCGGTTGTTACGCCGTCTGAATTCCGCAATGAATTCCAAAATACCAGTAATCCCTTGGTCAATGGCCTCGAGTCGCTCCCAGATGGAGGGCTCAGGCCAGTTAATAGTCATCTTAGGCACAATCCTCTTCGGAGAAGGTGCCGTCCTCTTCCTCTTCGACATATGTGTTGTTCTCAATTCCTGTAACAATTTCTACCATTCTGATTTGGGGAATGGTAATGTAAACTACCACAGTGAGATTTCGAGAAATCTCAGCAAGTAATCACACAACATACATTAATCAAAACAAGCATACGAGAGGTACATCATAAAATGCGTTCATGAAATATGTACTTGACTTTAAACAGAAACTTGATATATGCATTGACCAATTTCAAAAGACTTGTACGGAGACTTTGACATTTTCAAAAAATTTCTTTGGCTTTCTTTTCATATGGATCTTAATCAAAGACTTTTCTTATCAGAGACATATCACAAGATTTGCATCGAGTGATTCTTAACACATGAATTCTTATTCCGAGGGTGGACACAACACGACTCCCTTCCTTGGGCCGCGTGTTCCTATTAGTCAGTGTACCATCAACAAGCTGTAGGTGGGAATCGCAGGCGGGATTCTACTACCATTCTTGCTTACCACCAACCCTACCATATGCACCGTAGGCAGGAATCACAGGCGAGATTCTACTACCATACCTACCATATGCACCATAGGCGGGAATCACAGGAGGGACTTTACCACCATACCTGCTTATCACCATCCCTACTGTTCATGATAGAGTTTTGACTCTTTTTCTTTTAAAAAAAAAGAACCACTTTCTTTTAGAAAACATTTTCCATATGCATGAGACATGGAACTTAAAAACTTCATACTTATACTTGACATGTGACATATGATATGAACATGTTATGCATGATTAGTTCATGCATGGCATCCTATGTGTCGCATGTCAAGTATAAGTATGAAGTTCTTAAGTTCCATGTCTCATGCATATGGGAAATGTTTTCTAAAAGAAAGTGGTTCTTTTTTTTAAAAGAAAAAAAATCAAAACTCTATCGCGAATGGTAAGGATGGTGGTAAGCAGGGATGGTGGTAGAGTCCCGCATGTGATTCTCGCCTACGGTGCATATGATAGGGATGGTGGTAAGCAGGGATGGTGGTAGAGTCTCACATGTGATTTCCGCCTACGGTGCATATGGTAGGGATCGTGGTACGCAGGAATGGTGGTAGAGTCTCGCCTGCGATTTCAACCTACAGCTCGTTTATGGTACGATGACTAGCGGGAACATGTGGCCCAATGAGGGAAGCCGTGTTGTGTCCAATCTCGGAATAAGAATAAGAATTCATGTGTTAAAAATCACTCGATGCAAATCTTGTGATATGTCTCTGATCAGAAAAGTCTCTGATTAAGATCCACATGAAAAGAAAGCCAAAGAAATTTTCTGAAAATGTCCAAGTCTCTATATAAGTCTTTTGAAACTGGCCAATGCATATGTCAAGTTTCTGTTTAAAGTCAAGTACATGTTTCATGCACGCATTTTATGATGTACCTCTCGTATACTTGTTTTGATTAATGTATGTTGTGTGATTATTTGTTGAGATTTCTCAAAATCTCACTATGATAGTTTACACTACCATTCCCCAAACCAAAATGGTAGAAGTTGTTACAGAAATTGAGAACAACACGTATGTCAAAGAGGAAAAGGATGGCACCTCCTCCGAAGAGGATTGTGCCTAAAATGGCTATTAACCTGCCTGAGCCCTCCATTTGGGAGCGACTTGAGGCCATCGACCAAGAGATTACTGGTATTTTATAATTCATTACGGAATTCAGATGACGTAATAACCGGGATCAAGATAGGGATTTAGAGAAGCGTGTGAAACCCGGATCCCATTAGAAGAAGGAAAAAAATATGGGACTTGTGGTTTTTAGGCCTCAACTTTTGAAGATACTTTATATTTTGATATGGTCCCATATGTTTTGGGAGACAAACTGTAGTACCTGATACATTGGGATATTTTTTCTTATGCTATATTTCTATGGATATGGACAAAGTGTTAATACTTTAGTAGTTGGTACCATGTACTTTGCAATTGCTATTTGTGCATTGCTTAGAATTTCGAACCCTTTCTTTATTTTTCGCTGCAACGTTATGCTGCATACTGCTAGTGTACTAAGGTACGTAGCATATTATCTATCATGTACGAGGGGTATATAGCCTTATGTTACATGTCCCAGCGTTTCAGTCTCTGTTCAATCCCAAGCGGGGGCTGGGGGTGCCACATGCCATATCTAAATTTCCACTTAAAATCATTTAAACATTCAAATCATCCTTTAATCACCTAGTTTTGAACTAAGGATGATATCTTCTCAAAACTCAACCAAATCTCGTACTAACTCTTGAAAATAAAGCTTGACATGCAAACTAAGATCGATCAAGAATAAGGAAAATTACAACCTTTGTGACCTTCAAAGCTCTCAAGACAACCTTGCTCAAAAACACTTAAGAACTCACCAAAACTCACTCGGTTTCACTCTATTGCTCTCTATGGGGGAGAAGTGCTCTCAAGACTCAAAAGGAAACTTAGAGCTGAAGTGTGGAGAAAGTGAGGGAGGTATTTATAGGTGGCCAAGGGGGTGGAGAAGTTAGCTTTGGTTCAAGGGGATTGGTGGAGGTAGGCGGTGTGTAAGAAGCTAAAGTTTCCATATTTGCTTCCATCGGCTTGTCACCTTGTGCAAGGAGAATAGTAGCCTAAAACCACCATAATTGCCTCCTTACTATGGCTACAATGCTCCTGTAGAGGTGGCCAGGTCATGGGGCATAATTCAGATGTCAAAAAGTCAAGCAAACCACCTATGGTAACCGTCAGATTCAAGTGGTTTCACTTATTTTTTAGCTTCGATTTTGGGTGGTCTTTGGTGGAAAAAACTTAATCAAATTTCTCATGATGACCATGGGGCTTCTTGGGGAATGGGTGGTGATGGAGGTGGCATGAGGTGGTGGCTCAACCAAGGCAGATGGCTGAACCAAGGCAGATGGCTGGTTAAATCTCAATCCAACCGGTTCCCACTCAATTAGCCTAAGGGTGCAATCAGTTTGGTTTCTTAGTTTGGTTTGTGAAACCATTTCGTCCAAGACTTATTATGGGTTTGAAGGGGTCTCATGAGGTATCTAAGGACCATATTACCCTTGAGAAAATTGCACAAAAATATTTGGGCGTAAAGGCAAAACACTCCATGCACTCAAAGGGGATACACATTAGCTGATTGATGAAGTTTTGGGTTTGATATGTCATTTTCCTTAATGACATGTGGGGAGGTTTATCTAGGGTAATAGTAAGGTCTAAGTATGATGAAATGGAATAATAACTCAAGAAAATTTTGAATTAAAAGGTTAAAAAAAGATTAAGACAAGATTAAACTTCAAAGCATGGCTTAAAGATCACTAACCTCATGCATGTCGATTAACGGTCTTAGCCAACCTTGAAAACTTAATTTGGGCATTTAGGATATGATATGGGCTTAAGGAAACTCATGGTATGATGTATTGGGCTTTCAACTTGAGTAGTGAAATAAACCCAATCATGGCTTTGTGCCTTGTGGGCTTAAAAGGGCCAAGTCTGTGGGTTGATGACGGGTCATAACGGTTCAAAACGGGTTGACCCGTTATCAATCTGTTAAGCAATCGTGTCTGAACGGATCAACTCGTTTTGACCCGAACCCGTTAAGGCTTAACCCTAATCCGCTTTTATCATGTCGTGTTTGTGTTGGGTTAACGGGTCGTATCACATATTACCACCCCTAGTAATAACCCAAAATTAAAAGCTTAATCTAGAGTGTTTAAGAGTTAATTCTAATGGTTAATTAAGCGGGGTGTCACAATTGTTTTTAAATATTGCAGGTGATTTTTAAAGTGAGCCAAGTGTTTTAAAGCCCTTGAAATATTTTAAATGCCCAAGAAATATTTTAAATTGGGTATTTTCAGTATTATTAAACCAAGCCTGATTTTAAGTAAGCCTCTTATATTTTGGAAGCCCCGAAAATATTATAATTATAGAAAAATCATTTTATCTAAATGATTTTATTTATTTAAGAATATTATGAAATTTAAATTATGTTAAAAACTATTTAATTAGATGGTTTTTTCTCTTAAAAATAATTAGATGGAGCTCCACCGAGATAATATCCCATCTCGGTTTGGGGGCGATACACACGCACCCGTAAAACCTTAAATACAGTTTCTCAAATCACACACACACCCACGCATGCGTGCACAATGCCATGAAAGCAACAGATACCAACAACCAACAGTTATCCATATAACCAGATAACCAAAACACAGTTTATAAAACAGGTTAGTGCAAAAATATATTAAAGTCTTAAAAGTCTTTTGGAGAAATACTTACAGTGCTTGCAAATAATTTTAGGAGGATCACGAAGGAACTGGAAGCACCAAATCAGCAACTCCACAGTGTAAAAATACTGTGGCCAAATACACTGTAAATCCAAATTTACACGGAGTCAAATGAAGACTTGAAATTGATAGGGTAGGGACTAATGAGGTCGGTGAAGCTAATGGTATCGAAGGTTGGCCGTGGGTGGCGGCCGAAACGGCGGTTAAGGCCACAAAGTGCAAATCGGAGAGGGTGTTCGAAGGGGCAGCTCCGGCGACGAATCGGGGCCGAAAATGGTTAGGTTAGGACGGCAAGGTGCCCGTGATCAAGTGGTGAAGAAATGGCGGCCGGACGGCTGCGGAATGGGAGGAGAAGCCGTAGGCTTCGCACAGCTAACGACGGCGTTAGGTGGCCTGAAAACTTATGGGTGAACTCGCTGGCAGCTGAGGAAGCCGGTGGTGCCGGCGGTGTCGACCACGGGCGGCCGGAGGTGGCGCTGGGTGGAAGAGACTGATCGAACGTGAGAGAGAAGAGAGAAAGAGAGTCAAGCTAGGCTTGTCCGAACGGGAGAGAAGAAAAAAAAAGAAGAAAAAGAAAAGAAAAGGAAGAGAAAAAGGAAAGAGGAAAAGAAAAGATGGGGAAAAGAAATGAGGTCCAATCCTCACCACTTTCGAGTCACAACTGATCCTCAAAAACACTATTTTTAAAACAACAAATTAAATAAATCAAAACAAACTCAAAACTAATTAAAATAAAATATTAAACTCCAGTAATAAACATACTTTAAAATAAAAGGTAATTAGAACACCAATTAAAATCATAAAAGCACATTAAACTAATCTCGCGTAAACACGTTTAAATTAAATTAAACGGCTCAAAAACAAATATTAAATAAAGAAGCCTTCAATAAAAAAACACATAAAAACCGGGGTGTTACAACCTCCCCTCCTTAAAATAAATTTCGTCCTCGAAATTGTAGGGTCAAACATCAATGCTAAAGACAGGCATGAAATGCAACAAAAAGATAGGCTTAAGAGACATACCGCCATTTATCCAAACAAAAACGGGTATTGCTCCATCATGTCCGCTTCTCTTTCCCAAGAGAAATCTTGAGCCAAAGGATCACCTCAAGCTACCTTCACCAAATGTATCGACTTAAATCTCAACCTTTGCTCCTTCCAATCCACAATCTGCGTCGGGACAACCTCATAAGTAAGGTCAGGCTGCAGTTGAATGCGTTCTGGGTCGACAAGACGCGGCTCTTGCTGACCAAAACTTTTCTTCAACGAGGACACATGGAACACATTATGAACTTCTCCAAAATACTCTAGCAAAGCAATTCTGTAAGCAACAGCCCCAACCTTCTCCAAAATCTGAAAAGGTCCAATATACCTTGGGCTAAGCTTTCCTTTCTTACCAAAGCGCTTAACGCCCTTCATAGGAGAGACTTTAAGATAAACCCAATCACCTTCCTCAAAAGACAAGTCTCTTCTCCTCGTATCTGCATAACTTTTCTGACGACTCTGCGCTGCTGCCATTTTAGCTCTTAGAACCCGAACTTGATCTTTCATTTCTTGAATCAACTCAGGTCCAATTAATCTACTCTCACCCACTTCATCCCAACACAAAGGTGATCTACACTTCCTCCCATACAAAGCTTCATACGGGGCCATCTGAATGGAAGCATGAAAACTGTTATTATAAGCAAATTCTATCAACGACAACTGATTTTCCCAACTCCCTTGAAATTCCATAACACATGCCCGTAACATATCCTCCAGAGTCTGAATAGTACGCTCGGACTGACCGTCGGTTTGAGAAAACAAATGCTTCAAACTCTTGTGATCAGTGAAGACTTCACAGACTTCTCTATACAGATAATGTCGCTAAATCTTAAGAGCAAACACCACAGCTGCCAACTCCAAATCATGAGTAGGATAATTCTTCTCATGAACTTTCAACTGACGAGATACATAAGCAACAACTCGTCCCTCTTGCATAAGAACGCATCCCAATCCAAACTTAGATGCATCACTAAAAACCACAAACGGCTTGTGTGGCTCCGAAAGTGCCAAAACAAGAGCTGTTGTCAGACTCTTCTTCAATTCTTAGAAACTCCTCTCACATCGATCTGACCAAAAAAACTCAACATTCTTTCTAGTCAAAGCGGTGAGAGGTCCGGATAATCAAGAAAAACCTTCAACAAATCTCCGATAATACCCGGCAAGTCCCAAGAAACTCCGAATCTCGCGCACCGTTGAAGGACGTGGCCAAGACAAAACAGCTTCTACCTTGCTAGGATCTACTGCCACTCCATCTCGAGAAATTACATGTCCAAGAAATTTGACTTCTTCCAGCCAAAATTCACATTTACTAAGTTTAGCATACAATTGATGTTCTCTTAATTTTCCAAGCACCAGACGAAGATGATAAGCATGTTCTTCCAAACGAGAATAAATCATAATATCGTCAATGAATACCACCACAAAAGAATCCAGATACGGTCGAAAAACTCGGTTCATCAAATCCATAAAAGCTGCAGGAGCATTAGTCAACCCAAAAGGCATCACCTTGAACTCATAATGACTATACCGCGACCTAAAAGCAGTCTTGGGAATATCTTTATCCCTTATCTTCAACTGGTAGTATCCCGATCTCAAGTCAATCTTGGAGAAAACAGCTGCTCCCTAAAGCTGATCAAACAAATCATCTATACGGGGAAGCGAGTACTTATTCTTGATGGTCACTTTATTGAATTCTCAATAGTCGATACACATTTTAAGAGAGCCATCTTTCTTCTTGACAAACAAAACTGGCGCTCCCCAAGGCGACGTACTTGGCTAAATAAAACCCTTGTCAACCAATTCTTGCAACTAGATCTTCGATTCTTTCAATTCAGTTGGTGCCATACGATATGGAGCCTTGTGCACAAGAGTGGCTCCAGGTTCCAAATCAATAGCAAACTCCAACTCACGAACTGGAAGCAACCTTGGCAATTCATCTGCAAACACATCTGGAAACTCTTCCACAACAGGAATATCCATCAAAGACTTCTTCTCGGATGGCGCGGACACCACTTGAACCAAATATGCATCAGCTCCACAAGCTATATCTCTCTTTGCTTGCACTGCAGATATAACTGTCGACTTTGCCTTCAACTTACTTCCCACATATTCCAAATAATCCCCATCCGGAAGTTGAAAGCTAACCATCCGGTTTCTACAATTAATACTTGCAGAATACCGATATAGCCAATCCATACCCAGAATAATATCAAAACCCAACAACTGGAAAACAATTAAATCCGCATCAAGCGTCCTTCCACCAAAATCCAAAGGACAACCCAAAGCGATTTTGGAGCAACATACCATCCCCCCATTAGGAAGAGCCACAACCAAATACTGGGGTAAAGGCTCCGTGACCAAGTTACACAGCCGCGCAAAGGTGGCTGATACAAAAGACTGAGACGCCTCCGAATCAAACAACGTACAAGCATAAAAATCATAGATGCGAACTCTTCCTGTAATCACACCAGCATCCTGAGTAGCTGGCGACTCATAATCAACATCTCCAGGGGTCATAGAATAAACTCTGGCTTGAACCATTGGTCTCTGGTTAGCTCCTCCACCACGTCGGCCCCCTCGACTTCTCTGAGCTTGATTAGGGTACTCACGATATAGATGTCCCGACTAACCACATCTATAACATCGAATCCCACCCTACGAACACTCACCCTCGTGAGCTCTATTACATCTGGGGCAAACTGGAGCTCGACCTCCCATACGTACCCCAGGAGCTGCCTGAGATCGAGACCCAAACCTCTGAACAAACTTCTGTGGAGACCCAGAACTGCTACCTTCTCCAGCAAAACTCCTCCTCTTCTGGCCTGGAGGAGAGCTTACAGGCAAACTATTCTCTCGCTCCACCATAGTAGCCAGATCAATCAACTCATGGAGAGAAGTAGCTCGCTGACAAATCACGAATCTGCGTATCTCAGGACGCAGACCTTCTTGAAAACACTCAACTTGCAACTCTTCAGTGGCAACAAGATGGGCGCAAAACGCCCGAGCTCCAAGAAAGCACGTGAATACTGGTCCACCGTCATATTCCCCTGAACCAGATTATTGAATTCCCGAGCTTTCTGCCTTCTCACGACAGGAGGAAAAAACCGATCATCAAACTCCTTCTTGAAACGCTGCCACGACACAGCAGCTAAGGATCCAAACTCTCTTTCCAGGAGGTTCTGCTTCGCCCTCCACCAATTTGCTGCTTCTCCTTGCAACAAATAACTGGCATACAGAACTTGTTGAGCTTCAGTGCACCCACAAATCTCAAACATCCTCTCAATCCTATTGATCCAACCTTTAGCTTGGAGAGGATCTTCAACTCCAAAGAACATAGGAGTCCTGTGCTTGAGAAACCTCTCATAAGAACACCCCACTTGCATAACCAAATTTTGATCAACTGGTGGCAGTCTGATATTTTGGTGAAAAAGGTCTGCCATTCTAGTCAAGGCTCTAGCAATGGCATTATCAATCTCGTCTTGAGATGATTCCTCTATAGGTTCCTTATCCTGTCTCCTTGACCTTACCATTTTCTGTCAAAGCACAAACCTCAACCACACTTTAGTTCCAATTAGAACACAAAACAAAATAATAACACAATTAAAACAAATAAAATAGCACATCATATAAAAAGAAATAACTTCAAAACTACTTCAAATCAAGCTTAAAAAGGATTCTGGTACTTCACCTAAAGGACACGTGGCTTTACCCAGAGCCAAACCGCTCTGATACCACCTGTGGCGCCCCCAACGTCCATGTACGGACACACACGAAAATCGAGACACCCGGGATGATGACAACACGGTCACGCACCCCATCAACATGTGCTGAGTGTGTGCAATGCAACACGTGTACAATAAACAAACGCAACGGAAATGTTAAGTCAAATAACTAAGTACCAGAGTTTAATACAATATCATAGTACTGAAAATCCACATATCAACATAATACAATTTTTGTTTACAAAACAACATCAAATCAAATAAAATACAATAATCATAAATAGCAATAATCTTCAAACACAAATATAGCCCATGTCCCTACTCCTCAGGCGGAGTCGCATCCTCGGGCTTAGCCTCATCAAAACCTGCATCAAAATTTACAGTCCCACAAAAATGGAACCGCAGGTAAGTAAAACCCAAAAAGCTCAAAGACAATAAATATATTAAAACAACTAACACTATGCATGCACATGATGACCCAAGCGTAAAACTCGAGAAAAACACCATTTCTCAAATATCACAATTTTTCCACACACACGCCAAAAACACCATTTGGCATAAAATCAAAATCAGGAATAATTCCATTAATTTCAATTTTAACTGTATGCACCATGGCCTCCTCTAGGGACCATCCACATACTCTGGCTTCCCATCTTCACCCCACGGGTAACGACCGTGCAAGTGATACATGAGTGATGCCCAGTTCCGCGCCCACCGCGTACATAGCCAAGCATCCTCTGACCCCAGCCAGCCCAAGGAGTCACGGAGTCGGATCGAGAGCGCTACCATCCCGTCTAAGTCCCGGGCAAAAGTCCCAGGGGACGACACTCAGTATATTCCACTCCCAAGTATCCAGAGGAGCTCCACCTACATAATATCTCATCTCGGCTTGGGGGCGATACACACGCACCCGTAAAACCTTAAATACAATTTCTCAAATCACACACACACCCACGCATGCGTGCACAATGCCATGAAAGCAACAGATACCAACAACCAATAGTTATCCATACAACCAGATAACCAAAACACAGTTTACAAAACAGGTTAGTGCAAAAATATATTAAAGTCTTAAAAGTCTTTTGGAGAAATACTTACAGCGCTTGCAAATAATTTTAGGATGATCACGGAGGATCACGGAGGAACTGGAAGCACCAAATCAGCAACTCCACAGTGTAAAAATACTGTGGTCGAATACACTGTAAACTCAAATTTACACGGAGTCAAACGAATGCTTGAAATTGATAGGGTAGGGCCTAATGAGGTCGGTGAAGCTAATGGTATCGAAGGTTGGCCGTGGGTGGCGGCCGAAACAGCGGTTTAAGGCCACAAAGTGCAAATCGGAGAGGGTGTTCGAAGGGGCGGCTCCAGTAACGGATCGGGGCCGAAAATGGTTCGGTTAGGACGGCAAGGTGCCCGTGATCAAGTGGTGAAGAAATGATGGCCAATGGTGGCACTGGGCTTGTCCGAACGGGAGAGAAGAAAAAAAAGAAGAAAAAGAAAAGAAAAGGAAGAGAAAAAGGAAAGAGGAAAAGAAAAGATGGGGAAAAGAAATGAGGTCCAATCCTCACCACTTTCGAGTCACAACTGATCCTCAAAAACACTATTTTTAAAACAGCAAATTAAATAAACCAAAACAAACTCAAAACTAATTAAAATAAAATATTAAATTCCAGTAATAAACATACTTTAAAATAAAAGGTAATTAAATTGTAGAACACCAATTAAAATCATAAAAGCACATTAAACTAATCTCGCGTAAACACGTTTAAATTAAATCAAACGGCTCAAAAATAAATATTAAATAAAAAAGCCTTCAATAAAAAACATGTAAAAACCGGGATGTTACACCAGGGGTGTATTTTTTTGGACTGGACCAGACTGAATCAACCAAAGTATATATATAGTTTTTTAAAATATTTTATATATATATTATTTTATATAGTACTTATATAAGTAAATTATGTAATTTTCATCTAATCTATCACCATTGACCATATTTATTTGGACTTTGGATGATATTGTAGTTTTTAATTTTATTTTCTCTATTTTTTGTTTTTAACATTATTATGATGATTGCTAATTCTCATGGATGGATATGGATAATTTTGATAATTTTCTCAACATTTTTAGGCTATTTTCAAGTACAAAATGTGCAAATAAAAATAAATAGTTGATATTCAAAAGTGTAAACATTGTGGGCTTTTTTGTATTGATGGGCCCAAAAATAGTCAAAATGCACATTAGAAGTGATTTTGGACTTTTGTATGTTTGACCCATTTTGGACTTTCTTGAAAAATTTTAAAATATTTGGCTCAATTTAAAAATTATCTGCTAAATTTTAAAACAAAGTTTGAGGGTTTAAAATGGAACTCAAAATCAATTTGAGAGAAATCGGATTGGTTGGTCACACTTTAATAGAAAATTGGCCCATATTGCATAAGGTCCAACCCAAATGGACCAATAAGACCTATCAGATCAATAAATTACGGTCTGATCCAATTTATATCTATACACTAATCGATCTGTAAGTGCAAAAGCAGTGGATTCACCGAATCAATCTAGGAAAAAACTAATCTCTAGAAATGACTGGATTGGACCGATTATATCCCGAATAGTAGCTTCTTTTTTAAAACTCATATGATTGAATGATCATGAAAGGTTTCGTTTGTTTTCACAGATGAGTTAAGATTAAAGTTAAAAAGTTGAATAAAATATTGTTGGAATATATTTTTTTAATATTATTTTTGTTTTGAGATTTGAAAAAGTTAAATTGTTTATTTTATTTTGTATTAGAATTTGGGAAAGTTAATTATTAGATAAGATGAAATGAGATGAGTTGAGAAGTTTCTTGAAAACAAACGAGGAATTCGTTCCCTTGTAACACCCCGCCAAATCATACCAAGAGACCAAAAGAATGTTGAAGTCTTGACCATGTTAAGGGACTTAGTATATGAGGCACCTAGAGCCATAAGATGGGTTAAGTAACCTTCATCATCTTTTAGCTAAGAATTCCTAAAGAGCATTCTTTTAAACCATAGGAAAAGGTCAAGAAAGAACTTACTATCTTGATGAGCTTAAGGATAAAACCCATAATATTTTTAGGATCTTAGCTAAAAGGTAAGTGGGCTTAAGCATAAAAGCTAAAGGATCCGACTCTTGAGGAGAAAACCTTGGATGGGCCCAAGGTAAGGCCCAAGATTTAGGCCCAAATCCGAATGGGCCAAGGCCCAATATGAAGCCCAAAGACTAGGCCCAACAAATGGACTAAGGCCCAATTTGAAAAGCCCAATCCAAAGCCCATCCCAACCTACAAAATCTAGGGCCAAAGTTGCCCAACTTGGAGAACAAGTTTAGGAAACTTTTACCTCACTTTTATCTTGAGAATTCAACAACTTGAATTCAACACTTGGAGCGTGACTTTCGGAGCTAATATCGTTGGCGATTTTGGCCATTTGTGGGTTTCATATTGTTGTGGTTGAGACCTTAGGGTTTGCATGGCTGCTACCGGTGCCCAGGGTGGGTCGTTGACGTCGGCTTCTGGGCGGAATTTTGCTGATCTGGTGGCACAGAAACCACAACCTCTCCTAGAGGTGGAGGTTCCTCTACATGCGCCAAAGTGGGTTGATGGGGACACTTGTGTTATTTTTTCAAAGGAGGAAGTTGAGCTTTCTACCCTACCTTTCAAGTTTTCTCTTGTTTTGAAGTTTTTAAGGTAGCGTCCTTCATTAGATGTTATTTGATCCTTCATTCGTAATCGCTGGGGTCTAGTTCAATAGCCTGTGGTCTCCTCTTTGAGAAGTTCACGGAATGTTTTTGTGCGGTTTGCTAATGAAGAGGATTTTTTGAAGGCTTTTGCTCATGAATCTTGTGATACAGAGGGGGTGCATTGTAACACCCCGTATTTTAGTACATTTTAATGAAGAATTATTTTAATTAATTTAAAGATTAATTCCCTTGTTTTAGAATTTTGAGAGTTTTAGAATATTATTT
>QEOT01001535.1:57053-95767 GCA_003123785.1 Pterocarya stenoptera
AGAAAATTGTGTTTTTTCGAGAAATGGTGTTTTCTCGGGTTTTACGCTTGGGTCATCATGTGCATGCATAGCGTTGGTTGTTTAAATATATTTATGGTCTTTGAGTTTTTTTTGGGTTTTACTTACCTGCGGTTCTATTTTGTGGGACTGTAGTTTTTTTGTTGCAGCTTTTGAGGAGGTTGAGCCCGAGGATGCGGCTCTGCCTGATGAGTTGGGACATTGGCTATATTCATGTATTTGAAGATTATTTCTGCTTTTGTTATTTGTATTTTATTTGACTTGATGCTGTTTTGTAAACAAAATTGTATTATGTTGACATGTGGTTTTTTTTAGTACTCTGATATTGTATTAAACTCTGGTACTTAGTTATTTGACTTAACCGTCCCGCTGCGTATTTTATTGTACACGTGTTGCATTGCACACACTCAGCACATGTCGATGGGGTGCGTGACTGTGTTGTCATCATCCCGGGTGTCTCGATTTCCGTGTGTGTCCGTACATGGAAGTTGGGGGCGCCACATGCATTATAGAGTGTTTCATTGGACGACTGATTTCTGTGAAGACAAAGAGCCCTCCCTTGTTCCAGTTTGGATTTTTCTTCCAGGATTACCTCCGAATTATTATCATGAGGCTTTCCTCTGCAATATCGTAAGTCCATTGGGAAAGTTTATATGCAGAGATAACAGTACTAAATGTGCTACGAAAACTGATGGTGCAAGGGTGTGTGTGGAAATGGATGTGTCTGTTGAATCGATTTCAGGCGTCTGGATTAGTCTCCCTAGTGGATTGAATAGTTTGTTTCAAGAAGTGCAGTATGAAACTCTTCCAGCTTATTGTCAAACTTGTCTGGTACAAGGGCATAACAAGAAAAGTTGTAAGGGGGTTAAACGTATATTGCAAGAAAATGGCAAGGAAGGTGGAAGACGTGGAAAAGTATGGGTTAAAAAAATGCAGGATGAAAAGAAGATGATGCAGAAAGATGGGGAGACGCCTGAGATGTTGGAAGATTCCCAGAAGGAAAAAATTGATGATAGTCAGAGGGGTGGAAATTTACAGGATGAGATGTTGAATTCGGATGTGGCACTTATGGAAAAGGTAGATAAAAAAATTGTGAATTCTGCGGTGGATGAGGCTGAGGATATTGATAATATGGAACTAATGGATGGTGAAAAGGTTCAGGAAGAAGGAAAGTCCGGGCCAGATGATGGTGTTCTGGATCGGCCAATTGTACCAACCCCGATTTTTGTTTTTGACATTCGGGATCTATCCCCTGTTACAGTAAATGAAAATGTTGAATCTATGAATGGTGGTCTTTGGTTCGGATATGGATGCTGGGAATTTAAGTAGTGCGGAAAAAAATAAAGAGGTCATTGAGTCATTTATAGAAGAGGGGCCTTTTTTGGATGGGGAGATGTTAGAGCCTTTGAATAACATTAACAAGGAGAAGATATATGATTTAGAGAATGGAAAAAAAAAAGAAACAGAAAGGGAAGGAGGTTGGTATAAAATTGCGAGGTTCGGTCAAGGCTCCTAGCAAGCCTAATCGAATAAATATATGATACACTCTGTGTTGTATTGGAATGTAAGGGGTCTGGGCACCTCTAAAAGTCGTTTGCGGAAATTGGTAAAAAAAATATAAACCAGGTTTTCTTGGTATAGCAGAGCCGTTTCGATCTACGCAGCATTTGATGATGTTGTGTAATGAGTTGGGTTTTGCCCATGGAGTTTCGAATGAGGTTTAGGGTGGGAAATTGTGGTTTTTATGGGATCAAAGTTGGCAGGTGAGAATGGTTGCCATTGGTGATCAACAGATTACGGTTGGGGTGTAGCTCAATGGTGTAGAAATTTTTCTTTCCATGGTATATGCACGATGTATGCAGGTGGATTGAAATAATTTATGGAGGGAGTTGGTTAGTCTGAATTTGTCTTAGGAAAAGTGGATTGTTATGGGTGACTTTAATATTATCCGGAATGAGTCTAAAAGACATGGTGGCCGACCGAGAGCTTTTATGGCTATGCAAGATTGTAATGATTGTATTGACGTGTGTGGATTACTGGATATGAATTTTTCTAGTAGTCTGTTTATGATCAATGCATTGAAATATATCGGTGCAGCTCTTATGACATTGTCTCAATGATTGAGCTGAATTATTGCATAGTTTATATGTCTATAACCAATATATTTTAATTATTTTATGACATGCTTATTGGTTTTAGATGAAAAAATGGTTAAAAGGCATAAATCCGAGTTGTGATTTAAATTAGTTGATAGTATGGTTTATACTTAATTTTATAACTTGTGATTTAATTGGGCAATATTTCTTCACATGCATAACACATCTTTGATATTTTATTCTTCCATTTTACTTTTTCTTATTTCTATTTTTTTATATATAGGCCGAGATGCACTAATGCTTAAAGAGAAAAAGAAAAAGTTAGAAGAAAAATGCACAAGAAGAGAACGCATGCATAGAAGGGAGCAGCCAAACGTGAGGTTCTTTTGAGTTTATTTCAAGAAAAAGGCAGCAGGTTTTCGGTTTTCGCGAAGAGCAATGCTACTTTGCCGCTCAGAGTAGCTTGCTCCAAGTGACCACTAGGCCAAATTGGCCTTTTCATTTTTTTTAAAATTTTTTTATTCATGTTTTTTTATCATTTTAAAACATTTTTAAAAAATATATATATAAAAAATCAATACACTAATAGTTACTACATTAACTATTAAGTAAGGAAAAAAATTAAAAAAGAATTAAAATACATGAGGTGTCAAAATGAGAGGGCAAGTTGAGTGGGCAAAGTAGCATTTTTCTTTCACGAAATTCACACAAGCCACACGGAAAAAAGTAAAAAAGCAAACTCACGAAACTCCAACTGCCACAGCCCAACCTTCCTCATCCACTACCACCACCCATCTCCAACCATCTAGCTTGCTCTTTCCACTCCCTACTTTTTATTTAATTTTAGTTTGAAGTTTATGGTGTATTTTTGAGATCTTTGGCTTAGAAGCATTTGGTTTGGGCAATTTATATCCTGCGTATTTAATTTGATGTTAGTTATTTTTCTTGCTCTTTTAAGCTTCCATTAGATAGGTGTTACAATGGTTATGAATTGATTTTGAGAATTTATGATTTAAATATAAGGATGGACCCTAGAATTTTGATTTTGGGGCTTTTCAATTTTCAGCTCTTATTGCATTAATTATTTTCTAATCTAACTTAGTTCTTAATTTAGTTTTGTTAATCTCTTAGTTCCATTAAACATTAGATTGATTAAGGGTTAATTGGAACTTAATTAATTTTTATTTTACTAATTAATTTTCTGTCAATTGAAATTGCTTAGCTTAGTTGATTTCTTGATTATTTAATTTCACTTTGTTAGGTTTAGTTGTTAATTTTGAGTCTTGCAATTAGTTTGGCATTTTTCTTTGGTTAGTAGGTGGGTAATTCAGAGTTAATTTCTGCTTTGCCCCATTATTTGGTTAATGTTTGATTGGTTAGCTTGTTTTATAAATTGGTGTTTAGTTAGTTTCAGCTTTAATATTTGATGTCTTGTTAATTAAATTAGTTTAGTAAGTGGCCTCTTGATTAATTAATTTCAGCAAATTTCGTTTAGTATTTAATATATTGTTTTGCATCTTAGTTCTTACTTTTTCTCGCTACACTAAAAAATCTGAAAATTTGAATCTGGTCCACGACCAGTGCCCTTTTCATTTCCATTGCACTCTTCCACTCATTGCACATGTCAGCACTTTTATTTTCTCTTTGTAAATATTTTCACCATTTTACACGAGTTTGATTTTAAACAACTTTTTCCAATGAGATGATTTAAGAATTTTATTCCAAATTATTACGCGACACCCTCCTGCACTTGTGATAGCTTTTGTGCTACTCATTTTTTAGTGAGTCACTCAACCAAAAGTTGGGCTATGGTAACTAGCAGGTACTCATGGTGCAAAATGAGGAGCCCTATTGATACCATATGTTAATATGAAAGAAAGGAATTGGACTAATAAAAAGAGAAAAAGTGTAAAAATATCCTTTGTAAGAAAATGTGACTCTAAGTTTTTGAAAGATGTTTAGAAATTAGGATGGGAAACAAATATAATTAGTTTCTCTGCATCTCATTCATTCATCTCATGTTTATTATCTTTCATGTTCATATTATCTCTGTGTGTGCTGGTTGTTAATTTACTGAGATTTCAATGAGTCATTATATTAGTTCCAACTATCATTCCATTCGGGATGGTAGAAGTTGTAGCAAGATTAAAAAATGGTAATGAATGCCAACCCCTGGCTGAGGATGATTGAGGAGGAGCTAGATCCAGACCGCAAGTTAGAGTTGATTATGATGTTCTTAGAGATGGTCCTCCAAGCCATTCAATGCATCTGAGAGATGCTCTGAAAATGTTCTGTTTTAAAACCCCCATCAACCACAACTTGAATAAGGAGATGTGTTTTCCATTCAAGTACTATGTATCCGCCTCATGTTACGGACTTTTAAAGAGGTATAAATGAATGTTAATGAAGTTATGTTATTCCGGTGCAAAATTTTTACAAGTCACATTTTCGCTGCGATTATTACATACTGCTAAATAAATTATAGGATTGCATTGCATGATATCTATCATGAGTGAGAATATGTTTCCGTGTGTTACATGTCTTGATAGTCCAAGTCTCCATTCCACCATAAGCGAAGGTTGGGGTGTCACATCCCTCTTAAAGATGAAATTCTTTGTGGCAATGTTGGTGGTGTTGGTGGTCATCTCCTTTGTGTAAAAAGGTAAGACAATTGAGATTCTAGTGCCAAGCCTAACATAGAAGCTATCGCGTTTGTACCCATTTTCTTTGCATCTCTTGCAACTGACGTTTTGGTTGTTTTCTGAGTTATAGTAATTTAAATTCAATGACCAACATAGATGTGCAACATAGTCATTAACTTCTCTTTTAAATTTTCTTTTTTGCTTCGTATGTCTAAATTGATAATTAAGTCGAGTTTCTTGTGACTATGAAATCAATAGATGAATACAAAAGATGAATATGGATAGATTAAGGCTCGTTTGGATAATGAGATGAGATGAGATGGTCTTAGATAAAAATTAAAAGTTGAATAAAATATTATTAGAATTTTATTTCTTAATATTATTATTATTTTGAGATTTGAAAAACTTGAATTGTCTATTATATTTTGTGTGAAAATTTGAAAAACTTGTAATGATGAGGTGAGGTGAGATGAAATTATTTCTGTATCCAAACGGGGCCAAAGTGATGTTTGAAATTGCAGTGAAAAATATAGCTTATAACTTATAGCTTAAGTAATAAATTCTACTTAAGGAAGAAGAAGAATAGTATTTTGAAACTTATGGATGATAGATGTTACTAGAAGGAAGGGGATCAATGTGACAGTCTTATTATTAACCATTTCTCTTCCTTGTTTACTTCTACAGGCACTCGAAATGAAGGTGTGATTCTTGATAAAATAGAGAGAAAAGTTTCATATTCAATGAATGAGGAGCTTATAAAGAATTACACTGCTGATGAAGTGGTCAGAGCTCTCAAGGAAATGCACCCTTCGAAGGCTCCAGTGCCTGATGGCATGCCTCCTTTATTTTTCCAAAAGTTTTGGCCTGATATTGGTAGCTTTATTACCTCTACAGCTTTAGATGTTTTGAATTCTTGTGATTTCCCTCAAGCTGTAACTCATGCATTTATTACTCTTATTCTAAAGAAGAAGTGTCCTCTGAAAGTAAATGATTTTAGACAAATTAACTTATGTAATGTGATTTATAAGCTAATGTCTAAGGTTATTGCAAATAAGATCAAGAATGTGTTGCCTACTGTTGTAATAGCCCGCTAGAAATTCAATAATGGAATTTCTTTAGGTTTTAGGAATCTCATGAAAACTCCATAAGTTTTCACGAATTAACCAATCACGTAGGTTTTAGTCTTTCTTCGTAGTCAGTGTTACCACTCACTATGTTGTCAGAAGCGCGATTTTCTTTATTTGAGATAGTAAGAAGTATCAGAATACGATATGGTCTGCATCATTAGACTTAGTTGGTTATTTAAAATTTTATGGCGCAATAATCTCATTTTCAATTTTTGGACGAAACGCTTGTTCGAAAATGTTTTATTATTTCGAGGCACTTCTGGGTGAATCTCAATAAACGAATTTCATGGTTAGTTTGGTATGTATATTTAGGATTTTGCAGTGCAAAATTTATTCTTCACTTTTTCGGAGTGAATAGTAATCCCAATAGTAGCATCTAGCACAATGTTTTCAAAATCACAGTGTGGAATATCTAAATTAGGTTTGAAGAGTTTTATTTGGACACTTGTCCCCAAAAGGAACCATGAGATGGATTATGAAGGAAATCAATGTGTGAGATCGAGCCACCTAAGCCAAACCCTAATTGATCCGATTTCTAGCATTGTGTTTAGTCATTTGATTAAATCACTTTCACATACTATTAATTTCTCAAATTTATGTTATGATATCATTATCCACCCCTTTAACCCTTTGAAATTTGATTTAGTTAAAAAAAATGGATTTGGACTTGATAGCATCTCAAACCCTAACCAAACCCTCTCTAAACCCCAAATGAAGCTCATTCTTTTAAGGCCCATTAAGGACTATGAATTTTGGCCACTTGGCAAAACTTCTTGAGTACGTTTTTCCTCACCCATGGCAGACCAACCTCTATCCAAAGCATGCTCCAAAGTCATGCATGATGTGAGGCCAAATGCCACCTCACCACCACCCTTATCTTGGATATTTCTTTGGCTAAAAGTCACTCACTATTGCCCACTGTTTTGCCCCTTGTTTTGGCCAAACCCATCATCACTCAACTATCACTCAAGCCCTCCTTTCACTCTTCAGAATGTTTAAGAGGCATGTAGGTATTTATTTCCTTCACTTCACCACTTTTCACTCGCATTCTTACAAAGAAACCCTTAGGAGCACTCTTGGGCAGATTTCAGTAGCTTTTTCCATGTCATTTTCGGAAATTTTGTAAGTTTCATCTCAAAATGATTCTTCCTTAAAGTTTTTCTTCTTTGAGTCTGGTTTCCGTGGGTATCTTGTTTGTTTGATTTCATGGTCGTTTGATTAATCAAAATTTGTTTTAGCTGTAGAAAGGTCAATCTGGGTGACAATCTGGATAGTGTGTTGAGTTTTCGAGTTTTTTACCAAGGTAATGGACAAATCTTGGTCCGAAATTTTTATGAAGTGCTGTTAACATGTATATATGAATGTTTGTTAGAGATTAGTTACATGATTAAAGCTTTTGATAAAATATTTACTCAAATCTAGAAACTTAAAAACTGGAAGGGAAAAAATAGTTTATGTTCTAAGAAAGTTTGAGTCTTTTGTGGTTTAATCTTACTCCAATGATTTTGATATTTTTATTTGATGACCCTAAGCCTTTTATGTACATTTTAGGATGTTAGTTTAAAGCTTTTTGACGTTGGTTTCAAAGATTTCAATTTTTATGCAAGAGATTATACGGTTGGGTCCAAAGTTTGATGTTTTTAGTTAGATCCATATTTTGAGATATTTTTAGCCATGTGATTTTAAGTTTAATGCTTGGATCTTCTTTAGGACACATTGTAAAACCATGTGATGTTTTTGGTTTGAAGATCTCACCATAGAATGGCTTAGATCAAGGGTTTGATCAAAACTAGTTGGGAAAGAAATTCTGTTTTTGGCTAAGGGTAGGAGCCGAGTGCTTCAAGTGATATTTTGTAATTCTTGGTGACTTTTATATGTTGATTCAAAGTATGTTAGTTCTTAGGAATGTGTTATGATCATGTTAGAATAATTTTTTGAATTTTTTGGAGTTATTGGAAATGCTTTGAAATAGATCAAACATTCAAGAGTTGTATTTTAGTTAAAAAGTTTGACTCTTTTTACTAAAGAGTTTTGTGATTATATGAAGTATAATTTTGTTGGGTGTTTTAAGCATGTTTTTAAACTTAGGATATGAGGCTCTTTGTTGCAATATTTTGGATTGATCATGAGTTTTGGGGTTGGATAAAATTATAATAAAAATCAAAGAGAAATGGTCTTTGATAGTTTCGGCCCTATGGTGTTTCTCATAGTTGTGTTTAGTTTTAAAATTTTCTAAATTGATATTTGAGTTTAAGACAAATTTTACATGGAGAATGTAAATTTTGGTGATTTTTGGAGTTAGTATGTAAAATCCTTAAGTTATGGGTAAAATGGTCATTTTTTCACATATAGAGGATAAAATAGTAATTTAAGTTAGCATTTCTTCATATTTCTATTTGTTAGTGATTAAGTTTCTAATATTTAGAAATTCTACCTACATTTTCTCTTATTTTGCGCTTTACCTCGTAAAACGCGACAATCATTGTAAGTTAGCTCTTAACTTTCTATTGGATTACTGCGTATGTGTGACGGATAATGCAAGTACAATCTATGTATTTATGTTATCATATATGTCATACTATGCCATGTCACTCTATGATTATCTGTTACATAATTTATTCTGTCACATATTTCTATTTATTACAAGTATATCATATTAAGTAATGCTATTTGTTACACATATGTCATGTTATGAAATGTTGTATGTTACATGTAATGTCATGTTACAAAATATTGTACGTTACATATTATGTCATGTTATGAAATGTTGTACGTTACATGTTATGCCATATTACGAAATATTGTCTGTTACATGTTACAAAATATTTTCTGGCTCATTGTACGTCATGTCTTTCACCTCACGTTTATGTCATGTTATGTCACATCAGGACTTCTGTCCTTTTGTTTCATGTCACATTTCATCTCGAGTACAATTTGTATATCTTGGAAATAGCCTTTCAAGTTATGTTAAGTCTATTTACGTCTATCCCAGCCCTAAGTGCTAGGATGGAGAACTATCCTAGTGAAACTCTTTTGTTCACACTGGCGTGTCTAAATTAGTGTGAAATTTTCTGGATTGATAAGTACAATCAACAGGTTGCAAATGGAGTCTAAGTAACTAGTCACCAAAGCACACTAGGCATTAACGCCGATGAAGCCATATTTCAATTCACATTATGCGTACTTGTGTAGGTGCAGATACTTGATATGAGATACATACAATACGTGTGTCCAGCAAGTGTGGCACATATGTTAACGCACTCACAACTGGTGCAGATACATGTATTGTGATGCGGTAACTGGCAGGTGCACATGACTCAAAGGGACCTGTGTAGTACCCACATGGTCACTTTTAATTATCACGTTTGATACACAATAATATCATTATGGTAACCCCATGAGACAAAAATGTCATTATGGTAACCTCATGAGACAAGAATGCATTTCAAGTTCAAGTTATGATATGTTTCAAGTTCACGTTCATGATATGTTTCAAATTCACGTTCACGTTATGTTCAAGTTCACGTTCATGATATGTTTCAAGTTTACGTTCATAATATGTTTCAAGTTTACATTCATGCTAAGTTTCAAGTTCACCTTCATGATATATTTCAAGTTCACGTTCATGCTATGTTCAAGTTCACGTTCATGCTATGTTCAAGTTCACATTCATGATATGTTTCAAGTTCATGTTCATAATATGTTTCAAGTTCACGTTCATGCTATGTTTCATGTTCACATTCATGTTATGTTGAAGTTCACGTTCATGATATGTTTCAAGTAAACGTTCATTCTACGTTCAAGTTCACGTTCATGCTATGTTTCAAGTTCACGTTCATGCTATGTTCAAGTTCATGTCATGTCATGTTTCAAGTTCAAGTTCATGTTATTCAGATCAAGATTCAATTCATGTCAGTTTATGCAATGTTACACGTTAAGTTATTTTATGATTGCTTATGACTTTGATTATGCATTCATGTCTTTACTGCCATGCATGCATAATTAACCTGTGTGGAAGTTCTCTGTTAACTTGCTGAGATTTATATCAAATCTCATCGTGGTAGTCCCAACTACCATTCCCCTGAATGGTAGGAGATGTGTTAGGTCAAGGAGAGAGAGCAGAGCCTGGCCAATTTGAGGAGGTTGATTAGATGGTACCAGCGCGACGCAAAGCTTGTGGCTTCCTTAATTAGATTTTTGGACAATATTATGGCATCATTGGCCGAGTTACACGAGTTACTCGACGAATTAGCTGACAGTTATTATTTTGATGATGTAATTATGGAGCTCGGTCTCCCATGTTTTGAGATTATAGCCTTCTGAGACTTGTACTGTAATCATGGATGTTTATCCTTTCCATATGTATAGATAATGTTTTAAGTAATTGGGATATTATTAGTTTGGTGCATAATGTTGCTCAAAGAAAAAAAAATTATCCGTTGTGAATATGTTATATGTATGTTAGGAACATTGCATCTTTATCTATCATGAACAAGGGCAGGTAACTTTGTGTTGTATGTCTCGAGGCTTCAGATTTCCTTCCGATCCCAAACAGAATCTGGGGGTGTCACAGATGTCATCTCAGATTCACAGTCTACTTTCTTACCTGGAAGATTAATAATAGATAATGTCTTAGTGGCTTATGAAGTTCTTCATTTTTTAAAGAGAAAGAAGAGGGGTAAGAAAGGCTTTATGTCCCTTAACCTAGACATGAGTAAAACCTATGATATGGTTGAATGAAGATTACTTGAATCTGTTATGAGGAAGTTGGGTTTTCATGAAAAATTAATTCAGTTTGTGATGAAGTGTCTGATGACTACTTCTTTTTTAATATTGATTAATGGCTCCCCAATCGGACAAATTGTGCTCTTAAGATGATTGAGGCAAAGGGACCCCATCTCTCCTTATCTTTTCCTTTTGTGTATTGAGGGTTTGATCAGTTTATTGAAAAATGTTACTGAGTCTAAATTTGTTTTGGTATTCAAATCTGTCGAGGGGCTCCTAGACTTAATCATTTGCTGTTTGCAAATGATAATCTCATTTTTTGCGCAACTAATATGACTACAAATCTCAGGTTACAACAATTGTTGAATTAGAATGAGGAGGCTTTAGGCAATAGATTAACAAAGACAAAACTGCAATGGTTTTTAGCAAAAATGTTGATGAAGTTAAGCAGTAGGCTATTATGAATCTATGGGGTACTTCTCAAGTGCAACAATATGAGAAATATTTAGGCCTGCCTCTAATGTTTGGTAGGTCTAAAACTAATTTGCTGAGATTAAACATAGTATGGCTGGAATTATAAGGTTGGAAGGGCAATATGTTCTCTTAAGGGGGAAGGGAGGTGCTTTTCAAGGCTTTGGCATTGACAATTCCTTCTTATGGTATGAGTTACTTTAAGCTTCCTTCCAAGCTGTGTTCTGAACTTGAGAGCATGATGGCCAGGTTTTGGTAGGGCAAAAGCACGAGGAAAGAAAAGTGCATTGGGTTAGTTGGAAGAAGATGTGTCAGTCTAAATCTATTGGAGGGATGGGTTTTAAGGAGTTGGAGACTTTCAATATGGCTTTGTTGGCAAAGCAAGCTTGGAGGCTATTGAAAAATAAAGCGAGCTTGTTTCATAAGATTTTTTTGTGCTAGATATTTGCATAATGGTAACTTGTTGAAGGCTTCTCTTGGTAGTAATCTCTTTTATGCTTGGAGAGGCATTTGGGAGGCAAAGAACCTACTTATGAAAGGTGGTAGATGAAGTGTTGGGAATGAGAGATCTATTCATATATTCAGGGATGTTTGGGTACCTGGTTTTCAAATTTTGAGGGAGGAATTGTGTTCTGAAAGTTTATATCAAGGTGTGGATTTTTCTAACTTGGATGGATAGGTCCTTTGATAGATAGCACTACAAACTGGTGGAACCTCCAAAAGGTCAGATCCCTCTTCAATCCAAAGGTAGCAAAGGTTGTTTTAAAACTACATCCTAGTGCCACAGGTGATATGGATAAGTGGATTTGGGAGCATGAGAAAAATAGCATGTTCAGTGTTAAAAGTGCTTACAGGTTTTTCAAAACCTTTACAGTTTTTGATTTGTGTGAGTCTTCAAATGAGGCTTATCTAAAAAGGTTCTTGAATGCTCTTTGGAAGTTAAAAATCCATCAAAAGGTGAAAATTTTCGCTTGGAGAGCATATAAGGAAGGTCTCCTTACTATGGCAAATCTTATTAATAGGAAGCTGGATGTGAATGGTCAATGTTGTTTCTGTCAGTACCATGTGGAAGATTTTGCTCATGCATTGTTTCTTTGCCCATCTATCCATGAGTTTTGGTTGAGGAAGTTTTCTATTCTGCAACAGTTTGATCAGATTAGTTCATTTATGCTTACTGCTATGAAGGTCCATTCGAAAGGTTCATCTGATGACTTAAAAGATTTCATTCTAATGCCATAGGGGTTCTGGTTTAAGAGAAATAAGATGGTTCATGACCACATCAGCTTGCCTCCACAACAAGTCATTCGTTTTGCTCTTTTTAAGAAGTTGAAGACTATTTCTGGTCTGCAGCAACAAGGGTTTGTTAAGGAGTTGGTTTATAAGTGGTCTCCCCTACCTGAGAACTTTTACTAATTAAATGTGGATGGTTTACTGTTTTTTATCACAAAAAGGCAAGTATAGGAGCCATTTTAAGAAATTCTGTGGGAGATGTCAGTATGGCAGTTAGCAAAGTTGAGGCTAAAGATCTTAAACCAGAATTTACTGAAGTACTGGCTTTACTAAGGGGGTTACAATTATGTCTCAATATTGGCATCCATAACCTTATCATTGAAAGTGACTGCTTGTTTATGGTCGCGGAGGTCAACAATGATACAGATTCCTTTGCAGCAGTGAGAACATTAGTGTCTGAAATTATAAGACTGATGCAAAGTGTCCTACAGTGCAAATTACAACATGGCAACAGACTGGCTAATGTGGCAGCACATCGACTTGCAAGGCATGCATGGTCTATTACTGATATGCATATTTGGTGGCATAGTGTCCCTAGTTTCATTGAAAATGTCATTTTCATTGATAAACATTATTGTAACCTGGTTTAAGGTTTTATGCCTCAATACAATGAAGTTCTTTTCCTATAAAAAAAAAGTAAAAATTTTACTAGTAAAAAACTATTTACTATTTGATAACTATATGTTTAAAACGCTTTCAAGCATGGTACGTTTGTTTAGAAACAAATTAAAAAAGTATTTTATGAGGTAGAAATAATGATCATTTGATTTTTTAAAAATTATGATTATATCCTTAAAAGTTTGACAGTTATGATTATCTGAAAGTTGTATAGATATTTTTTTTCCATTGACACACTTTTTAAAATTTGAATTACATTACGGATTATCCAAAAAAGCATGTTTAAGGAAAAATATCAAAATCATCAAACATGTTTTTTAGCTTATTTGAAATTAAAAGTACTTTAATATGTAATACCGAAACAATCTGATTTGCTATTAAAGAACTTTTAAGATTGTTTAAATACTTTTTAAGATTCTTAACGCAATCCCAAACAGGCCCTAACAATTAGTCCACAGTTATCTTACCACTTTACAATAAAAATAATATTTTAAATTCAAACATATCAAAATTAAAACAAAAGTCAAAGAAAACTTTAAAAATTTAATTTGTTATCATTAAGGTGAGGTTTGGATAGTGAGTTGACTAAAATATTATTAGAATATTATTTTTTAATATTATTATTGTTTTGAGATTTGAAAAAGTTTGAATTGTTTATTATATTTTGTATAAGGATTTAGAAAAAGTGAAAAGATAAAACACTTCTCGTATCCAAACTGAACCTAAGTTGAATAGAAATTGTGTATAAGTTGTCCACGCAATGCGTTAGTATATTGGTAGCTATTATATAAGATAAATAAAGTGCTTAAATGATATAATTTGAAAAATAAAATATTCAAATAGATAAATAAAACATACTTAATAAAATATGTACGTGGTATCATTTAATTTAAAATTTAAATTATACAATTAAATCTTAGCATTTACCCTATATCAATGCGGACAAATAGAATAACTGGTTATATAATACGATAGTGCTACTATGTGTTCACGTTTGATTATTGAGTGTGTCTTAATTTTTATTTTTTTAAAAAAATATCATTAAAATAAAAGAATATCATTTTACTGTATAATAATCCAACTCACAATAATTGAGACGCAGTATCATCGGCTCCTCATCTCAGTCGTCTGTAACGACAATGAGCGGGACTTGCAAGTACTCGTGTGACACTGCTACACACACCCTCCAATGGATCAACGCCATCATCGACTTCCTCAGACCCTATGCCTTCTTGATACACACTCACGTGGTCAATTTCTTCAAGGTCCCAAAATTTCCTTTTCATTTTCTGGGAGTCCGAACGGGGAGTTTACCTATAATTGTGACAAAATTGATGATGTTGCCAGGATAGACAGTGGGAAGCTGTTGATAAAGAATGGATGGATTGCCTGAGGAAGGACCCTGTTGAAAATCTTCTGCTTATTCCTTCTGGAGTGGTCCAGGTCTGCTCTTCTTAATCGCAAATTTTCTTTTAATTGAATCTTGACTGGGTGGCTTCCATAGGAACTATACCCATAGCCTATGCCATTGGTTCTTCTTTGTAGGTCTGATATATTTGCATGCATTCTTACTTGTCTTCAATGATACGGATTAATTTATTGCCGTTGGTATACGCTGTTGGTTACAGCTAGTACCTGTGTTAATATGATAGTGTCATTTGATCATAACCCACATTGATGGTAGGATCACTGGCCTATTTCGCTGAAGGATTTTGTACTAAACTTGAGGTCTCTTGTCTTCCCAAGAGAGCCGGCGGACTTGCACATGGTATGGTGTTTTCAACCTGCTGCTGACATCTTACTCTGTGTAAAATTGTATGTATCTCTCTTCTGTATTTGCAATTTATTGGAGATCATGCTGTTTGATAGTCAGAGTCTAGTTGTGCTTCCCGTGACAAAGGGTCAAGAACTACATTCAAAGATAAAAATCAACAACAATCATGAAAAATCAGTTGAAAATGGAAAATGATTTGTAGATGGTGAGAGTTTGACAGACCAATGCAAGATACTGACATGTACATCTGATTTTGTAAATCGGATCAATCATATATTTCGTCCTTATCGCCAAACTTCTTTGTACAAAATGACATCTACTCATATATGTAAGAGGTGGAGGGTGGGATATAGGTTCAATCTCATATGGTTAAGTTTGGCAATAAAACATTTTTTTTATTTTCCCTTTTTTTTCAAATCTTGTCATACCATTAAGTTATTATGCGTAAAGATTGCTAGTAGTGGTGTGGGTCATGGCATAATACTAGTTGTCAGTGCTAGAATGGAAAAAATGATTTGTTTCCTACTTTTCAAAGTATTTTGATGATGCCCGAGTATTGATGCTTTTCTATAATTAACTGCTTTGACAAGTTCTCTCTTTGGCAAATTAGAAGTAGTATATAGTGTAGTGTAGCATGGCCGCACACCCACATAAACTCTCTCTTCCCCTCACTCCCTCCAACCATTTTGCATTTCTAGTTTTAGCACTAGCATCCGGGTCTCTTGTTGTTTAGTAGACGCTTTCATTGGTACGAAATTATTTCAAAACTATAATAGTTTATATACTGTGTCTTTCACTTACAGTACATGAAGTTCCATCTTGTGAAGTGGTCTAGGCGTGTAAGGAACTGTATGGGAAGAAGAATTGCCCTACTTTATTATAGCCTTTCCCTCTTGGAATGAGTTCATCGTACAAGGTGGGTTAGGGTGAGAATATCATTTTTCTTTAGCTGAGCTATTATGGGGAAATGGCTTACTCTCATGGGTTCTAGGTTACTATCCTAGCATTCTAGACCCAATAATTCAAACCCTATCATCCCTTAGGGTCCAAATCTCAAACTTCCTATGTGACCTCAATAAAATGGGCTAAAACCTAATAAATATCCAAACCCGGGTTAGCTTCCTAAAATTAAAACCTTATCATGACATGGTTACCAATGGCGAACTAATTAACCAACATAAAATAATAACCAAAGTTCACACATGAAATAATAGCAATCACGGTAATAATGTTAATAATGATTCCCCAAATCATATCAGGGGTTACAAATTTATCTTACTTATTCAAAATATACATAAATTACCATTCAACAGGTTGGTTCACAAATTAACAAAGATTTTTAAGCAGTAGGATCTTAGCTATTAGAGAGCATGATCTATTTTACCTCAATTAGTGAAAGAAGGCAGTGACGAATATTTAGAATACTACTTATCAAAAAGAATATCTAGAATACTGGATGTAACACCCCAAGGAAGGCCCAAGCCACATTTGGTCCATACTCTAAAAGGATTAGTCAACGGTATAGATGGAGCTCTTTAGAATCATCATAAAGAGCAAGAACTTCTCCGTTCCAAGTAATGTGGGATCCCATTTACCACCTATACTCGCACTGTATGGGGGGTATCACACTTGATGTTGAGACAAAGAGAAAACCGCAAATTCTAGAAAGTTTGCTTTTGTTTCTTTAATTTCCTCCACACATTGTATAAAAGACTGCTAATGAAAACATTATTCATTCTGTGAGAAGTATAAAAGTTTGCCCACTTTGCTAACATTGTTAAGCTTTTGATACACTTCTGTTTGTCATTGTTTTTTTTTTTTGTTGGTAATAAAATTATCCTGGAAAGTGCAGTTAAACACGTAATTCGAGGGTTATGCTTAATTCTTCAATTTATTGTTGTTCTTTTGCATTTTTGTTGTTCCCTTTCATTGTCTTGACACATAACCTAGATATGCTCTTGATTTCTGGCAGTCATTACCTGACCTGCACATGGTTTCAGTAAATAGCGTTCTTGCACAGGGCATGAATATGAAGAAAAAACATGAAGTAGGCCACTGATTTACTCAGTTTCTTACTTTCATATTTCATATTTTATGATTATTCTCACTTTTTCTGTGAATGTGGGTCCTTATATTATTCATGAAATCAACTGTTTTTTTTATAAGTATGAAATCAACTTTGTTAACAGGTAGAAGTTCTTTCTGCTATTGTTAGTTCAATTGCTGACAGTGTAAGAGCTCATACCATTGTCGATGTTGGTGCTGGCCAGGTGTGCCCTCAATTTCTTCTCTGTCGTTTCCTCTAGAAGTTATATATGAGACTATCGTTATCTCCATGTCATCCTCACTTGTCTACTAGCTGTTTACTTGCATCTTGGTCTATAAAAGAGAAGAAAATGGGTTTCTTTGCAATCAGATGGTCATCTATTCTTTTACATGTTATATGTTGATCCTGCATGTTCAACTCATATATACTTCTAAAGAAACTTTATGTATGTGTATGCGTATATACATGCTTTGTGCCTCTGTGGATAAATTAAAAAATATTTAACTCGTTAATATCTTTCTTCATTGCCATTGTGCACATTATGTGTTCACATTTTCTTCTTAACAATGCGCCAAGTACAAAAGATTCACCTTCATAAAAATATCACTTTTATAAAATTTAAAAGAGAGTCTGCGGAAGCACTTAGAAAATTTCTCAATTCTTTTTCTATCAAAAGTTTAAAATAAAACCTCTATACATGATCTAGGCCCCTTCCTCTTCTCCTTGAGCCAAGGCACGTCCTCCAGCCTCAAACCTCACTTTAAGCATCACCTGGGACAGTCACACATTTAAAACAAAAATGAGTCGAATACTTAGTAAAAACTACTACATGCTATAAACATATAAGAATTAAAGGTTTCAGCCATGCAGTCACATTCACATTCATGCACATTTATACATATATATATATAAATTCCTCAATCATACAGTTTAGTTATACATTAGCATTCAATCACAATCAATCTCATAAAGCCTCATTATGCCTTGACATTCTTTCCTCTTTAACCTCATAAAGCCTCATTATGCCTTAACATTCTTTACTCTTTAACCTTATGTACACACTGTTAACCCTCGTGTAGGGTTAGCTACCCTTGCGGTCATGGCTTTACCTATGACTAGCAGATAAGAACCTAGCCTCCTCAAGAATGGGTCATCACTAGGTGCATTACCAGTGATACATTCCATCGTTGTCATCCACTCCAACCTCATGGTACCGTCTTCACTACCACCCTTTACGGATTTGTCGCCAACCCATAACCTCCAATGGCGACCATGGCCTCACCAAACATGACGAAGAGAACCAATTTTTCGGTATCTCTTCAGGCATCTTTTGACAGCAACAATGGAGCTGTTGAGGAGGTGTGAGATTTGTATGCAGAAGATGGTGTGGAGGAAATTATGGGTTTGCCATTAGTGCCTTGTGAGGAGGAATATTTAGGGCCTGGTGTACAGTTGGGAGCTAAATTTGGGGAAGATTTTGTCCCTTGTTATCTCTTCCACCAAAAAACAATATAGCTGGTTCATCATCGGATTGGGTTTTGCAAAAGGTTAATGAGATACAGCAGTGTGTGGGGATTACATGTAGAGGATTTGACAACCAATTCACAGCACTGCTCACTACAATTGAGGCAAGTTACTTACTTGAAACAAAATCAAGATTTAAGAAGAGCAGAGAGTTAAAGCATCTTACTTGGGCAATCAACTATGATGTTAAGGGAGGTAGTCCAAGTCGAGGGAGGACTAGAGGGAGGGCAGGACCAATTGCATTATGAAGCCTTCCTCCGTTCGCGTAGGATCATTTAGATTATGTAAAATGGTCCTCTTTAGCTTCTAAGGGAGTCTTGGGTGGAGTATTAGTTATGTGGGAAACAAGGGGTTGGGGTATTTATGGTGACTTGCTTTGTTTTGGGGAGGCGCGTTTTGTCCCAAACGGGCTTGGTGTAGATTGGATAGGGTTCTAATTTCTCCCTCTTGGGCGTTGTTCCTTATTATGGGCTTATTGTTCATTAAGGGCTTACTATTATGAGCTAGGTTTTTTTTCTTGTATACATCTAGTGTACTTGGTTACGTCTATTGATATTAATAAATTTTTACTTCTAAAAAAAGTATTTTACCTTAAACAGTCAAACATGCATTTTAGTACATTTTCCTTTCCATTTAGCCTTTCCTTTCTTATATTTTATTCATTTGATATATAGTGATATTATCTATATATATACATTCAGTCACTTCCGTTCATGCATCACATGTAATAATGAGGGTACTGTCAAGTTTGCTTGAATGCCCCTCAAATGAGAGTTTCCGTATATTATATCAACTGCCAAGCCCTAATTACAGCCTACTAATCATCTGTAAAATAGGAAAGAATAAAGCAATATAGGAAATAAAACTTAAGTTGGCGCCTATACACATATACAACTACTGCCATTTACAGCCATATATATTTACTGCCATATACAAATATCATTGACATCCCCCCTCAAATTGAGGCGGGTCGATCAAGAAGCTTCAATTTGTCAATCATGAATTGATAACGGTGGCGAGACATAGCCTTGGTAAAGACGTCAGCAGTTTGGTGTTCGGTGGAAATGTGAGCAAGTGTAATCACATGATGATCAAATGCCTCACGAATGGAATGGCAATCTACTTCAATGTGCTTGGTGCACTCATGAAACACAGGATTGGCAGCAATCTAAATAGCACTGGTGTTGTCTGCATGAAGAGGAGTAGGAGTAAGTTGTGGAACACCAAGTTCACTCATTAAACCCCGAAGCCACACAATCTCAGAACATGCTGATGACATAGCAGGATACTCAGATTCGGTAGAAGATTTGGATACTCGATCCTGCTTCTTACGTTTCCAAGAAATGAGAGCATTACCAAGAAACATACACCAACCAGTAACTGAACGACGAATATCCACACAACCAGCCCAATCAGCATCACTGTAACCCATTAATTGTAAGGAATTCTTAGTAGAAAAGAATAACCCTCTACCCGATGTACCTTTGAGATAACGAATGATCCGTCGTACTGCTGCTAGATGAGATTGACGAGGAGCCTGCATAAACTGACTAACTTGCTGGATAGCAAAGGAAATATCAGGTCAGGTAATAGTCAAGTAATTTAAACTCCCTACTAACTGCCAATACAGAGATGGATCAGATAATAAGTCGCCCTCATCCCGACAAAGCTTTAAATTGACCTCCAGAGGTGTAAGTACTGAGTTTCCAGATTGAAGCCCAGCCAAGGTGAGAATCTCTTGGGTATACTTGTGCTGATGCAAAAGCATATCATTGGGACAAGAATGTATCTTGAGACCAAGAAAATATTGAAGTGGGCCAAGATCCTTCATATGAAAGGTAGTTTTGAGATGCTGTTGTAGTCGCTCAATCAGGTGAGAATCATAACCTCTGATAACTATATCATTGACATATACTAAAAGAACAATAAGTCCAATGGCAGTTCGCTGAATAAAGAGAGAAGAATCAAACTGACTCTGAGTAAAATGAAAATCAAGAAGAGTGGTGCAAAACTTCTCAAACCATGCACGTGGTGCTTGCTTTAAGCCATACAAAGACCGCTTCAACTGACAAACCTCAGTGGAGGATGAACTGAACATACCAGGAGGAGACATATAGATTTTTTTCTTCAAATCCCAATGTAAGAACGCATTTTTCACATCCATCTGCCTAAGAGACCAGCCTTTGGAAGCAGCAACGGCGAGAAGAGCACGTACAATAGTCATCTTGGCAAAGGGTGCAAATGTCTCTTCATAATCAAGGCCATACTCCTGACAATTTCCAAGAGCCACTAAACGAGCCGTATTTCTTTCAATAGTACCATCAGGTCGGAGTTTAATAGTGTACACCCATTTGCAGCCAATGAGTTTTACTCCATCAGGACATGGGATGATGTCCCAAGTGTGGTTATCCTGAAGAGCTTGAAGTTCATCTTGCATAGCTTGCCTTAAACAAGCTTGAGTAGCAACCTGAGAATAAGATTTGGGCACATAAGTAGTATCAAGAGTAGCCTGATGGGCAGTATGTATGAACCCATACCTGTCCGGGGGACGTGAAACTCGAGATGATCGTCGAGGTTCAGTTGGGATGGGATCAGATGTCGGTTATGTGACAGGAAGGGGCAGCGGAGACTGTGGACGACGTCTTTGATACACAAGCCCTGGCTTAAAAGGTTCAAGAGTACAAGACACATCATCAAAAATAGGCAACTGAGCAGAAGTAGAATCATGTGAAACGCAAGACTGGAAGAAATATTGATTTTAAAAAAAAAACCACATTTCGAGAGACACGAAGTTTGTGAGCATCCACATCATAACACGCAAACCCTTTGTGAACATTACTATACCCAAGAAAAGCACACCGAGCAGCCTGAGCAGAAAGCTTGTGACGTTCAGTGGATGGCGAGTGAACAAAACAAACACAACCAAATATATGAAGAGAATTATACTCAGGAACAACACCAAACAGACGAGAATATGGAGAGTCAAATTGTAAATTTGGAGAGGGTAAACGATTAATCAAATACACAGCTGTAGATAAGGCTTCTACCCAAAAACGAGGAGACACAGAAGATTCAATCAACAAAGTACGACAACATCCAAAAGATGACGATTCTTACGCTCAACGACCCCATTCTGCTGAGGGGTGTAAGGACATGAGTGTTGGGAGAGAATACCCTTAGTTTTGAGAAAATCCTGAAAATCATGAGACATATATTCCCCCCTAGAGTCAGAACAAAGTGTTTTAATACAAGCAGAAAATTGAGTCTCGACAAATACAACAAAAGCTTGAAAAGTGGGAAACACATCAGCTTTTGATCGAAGAAAATATATCCAAGTGAAACAGCTATAGTCATCAATGAAGGTCACAAAATACTTGTATTGAGCATGTGAAAAAATGGGACTCACTCCCCAGACATCAGTATGAATTATCTCAAAACATGTAGAAGCACGATTGCCATGTAAAGGAAAAGGTAAAGATTTGCTTTTACCAAGTTTACAAGAGCTACAATCAGAAGACACAATAGAAACAGAATTTTTATTCCCCAAATGACCTTGTTTCATAAGATGATTCAAAAAAGAAGAATTGGGATGCCCCAATTTTTTATGCCAAACATCACTATTATTAATAACAGCAGTACAAGCAAATGAATCAAAACTAGAAATAGAAAACTGAAGAGGAAATAGACGTCCCACTTTAGGCCCTTTCGCTATCACATTCCCAGACACTTGATCTTGCACACAACAACCATTACGATCAAAATGAATCTCACAATTATTATCTACAAGCTGTCCAACATATATTAAATTCGTCGATAATTCTGGCGACACAAATACATTGTTGAAAGAGGACCCCAAAGTTCCAATTGCAGTGATAGGAAAAGTATTACCATTGGCTATTTGAATGTGCTGGTCACCCTTATATTTACGAACATCATGTAAAACATCGGCATTTCCAGTCATATGAATGGAAGCTGCAGAGTCAACCAACCAAGGAGAGGTGAGGAAATTTCCCTTACCTTGAAGACCAAGCGCAGAGAAAATGGAAATAATCATCTGTTGGACCATCTCGGGTGTAAGAGTCAATGAAGAACTAGCTGTAGGTGGCTGCCATGGAGCAGAAACAAAAGGGACAGCAGCTAAATTGGCCTGGGCAGCAGTATGAAATCCTTGGCCCTGTCGATTCTAAGGTCGCACGCGACAATCTTTAATAATATGGCCCTCATTTTTGCAATAATTGCAGAATTTTCTGCTGCAATGCTTTGCAATATGCCCAAATTCCTTGCAACTATACCACTGTATTTGTGTTTTGGATCTTCCTTTCCCTTGAGCAGCATATGCCACATTAACCATCTCAGTTGTCACAGTTTCTTGAGTGAGTCCATGTTGAGTAGCAAGACGCTACTCTTCTCTCAATAATTCCCCCAAGCACACATCCAGGGAAAGAACAGGATTATGGTTTATCAAACCAGCTCGTACAATCTCAAACTCAGGTCTTAGTTTCATCAAGAATTGATCTCTTTGACTCTCAGCATGAACAACTTGGAATGCTTCTAGGGCTTCCTTAGGAACTTTAGAATACACTATCCCAGAATATTCACTCCATAAATTCAGGAATCCAGCATAGAATTGTTCAGTAGAGAGATTACGTCTATAGTTGGAAATCTCTAACTCAACTTGAAATTTGCGTGCAGTATTGTCTTGATAATATACGCGCCTAAAATAGTCCCACATCTCCTTAGCAGTAGTAAATGATCGAAGATTGTTGACCATATGTGGTTCAACGGAACTTAATAGCCAAGAAACAATCTTGGCATCCTTGCTAGACCAAGAACTAAGTTCTTTGAGATCAGTAGGGGCCACAGAAGACCCATCCAAGTGACCCCATAATTCCTTTCCTTTCACAAACATTCGAAATTGAAATTCCTAGCTTCCATAATTCTTTCCATTAAATCGAATGATTGAATTTTCACTCAACATAATGACCACAAAATCAAACGGAATGAAAAAAAAATTCGTTGCCGATAGACAACTCAAAGAACACTGACCTGATATACTACCAGAAAATGCCAAAACCACTGCCAGAAAATGCCAAAACCACTGCCAGAAAATACGACCAGAAAATGCACCGAAAACCTGAGAAAATCTCTCTGCAAAAGCCTACACAGAGAGCCCGAGAAGAGTGCACCGATGAACCGAAAGAGGCCAAAAAAAACCTCTCCGATGAAACAGAAACTACCGAAATTTCCAGTAGCCACTGACTCACTAACTGAAAGCTCCAAAAAGGCCAAAAAACACTGCTCGAAAAAACAGTGAGTGCCGACAATTGTGTAGACAGAGTTGCCCAGAAAAAATTAACCCAGAAAGTGGAGGCAGAGAGTGCCAACACAAGCCAAAGAACCAAGATAAAACACTAGTCTGTGCCGATGGACCCAAAAAGCACTAGTCTGAAAACAGACAGTGCCGACACAAGCAAAGGAAGTACTCTGCCGAGAAAAAAAAAATTGCCCAGAAAATTCTAGGGCTCTGGTACCATGTCAAGTTTGCTTGAATGCCCCTCAAATGAGAGTTTCCGTATATTATATCAACTGCCAAGCCCTAATTACAGCCTACTAATCATCTGTAAAATAGGAAAGAATAAAGCAATACAAGAAAGGAAATAAAACTTAAGTTGGCGCCTATACACATATATACAAACTACTGCTATTTACAGCCATATATATTTACTGCCATATATAGATATCATTGACAGGTACAAGCATAGTTTGTCAATGAACTATACGCATATATCCTTAAATCATGTATGTATAGCATAGATTGCAAAAATGACACTTCTGTCTATAATAGGCAGTAAGAAGGGTATGAGCATATTCACTTACCTTGAGCCTTATGCAAAAATCACCTTTATGCAGAAAAACACCTTTTATGCAGTCATATCACATTCATGTTGCTTGGCACCTACATTTAACTTGTCATTACGTCAATTTCCTTTTTAAGGGCACCATTAAATTGAAGAGACTTAGAACTTCACTTAATAAGACTACCCATGACCTTTGACCTGTGATGTGTCCTCAAATAATTTCCATTTGACCTTGTAAATATTCAAATATCCAACCGGTGACTTTGCTTCAAATCTTTAACCTATTTCAGCTTGTAGTTCATAAATCATTAACCTTGATAAAATAATAGTGACCACCTTTTTTTCAACCTTAAGCTCGTAAAATTCATCGTAACCATCATTTGGGCGCACATATTCAAACTAGCCATTAAAACCTAACAATAATTTATGTCCTTAAAAATAAATATCCACATCACACCCAAAAATATCCTTTCACCAAAATGACTAAACCCTCATAGTTTTCATGCCCAAACAACTCATCCTAATGCCATAAATCCTAAAATCACATAAACTCCATAAATTGGTCTTATAATATTTCCCATGCAAACTCGCATTGTCCATGCGAACACGAAATCTTGACCCATAAATACACATGTTAAGTCCATAAGATCCACTTATACCCTTTGACTTGTGTATTTCTCCTTGCTTTTAAAAGAATAAAACCATGCAACATGAACCACGTTCACCCAAACCTATCACCTATGACCTAAATATCCATAAAATAACAATTATACATAAAACCACAACAAATTCTTGGACCCAATGTATAAGTTCAACTGATCACGTACATAACATCATAAGGCTGCACCTTAATAACCAATGCAACCCACCTTTTCGTGTCCCAAGTCACGAACACCTATTGGTATAAACCTCCCCATAATCTCATGACCTTAAATCCTCTACAAGTAACAACCCACATAGGCATCAAATCTTCCTATATATGCCAATACATAGCCACTTCAAGAGGGAGAGAGAGGGGGAGAGAGAGAGAGAGAGAGAGAGAGCTGGTACCAATAGTTAAAGTGAGAAAGCCATACCGTAACCGAGGGTGTAGAGTGGTGGTTCACCATTGTTTAAGGCTGGTCCGGTGGTGGTGAACAGTGGGGTACAACAGTGTGAGCCAAGGGAGAGGTATTGTGTAGCGTGTGGGTGCAAACACGGTGCGAGGCTCTTGATTGGCTGCTTACGGCGGTGTAGGTACACGGGCTACATGGTGGTGGCTAAGGGTAGTGGTGCACTAAGGAGAGCTTTGGTGGTGCAGTGTGGGGCTCACTATCACTTCTCTAGATACACTGCTTGAAACCGAACACGAAGGGGTGCTGTTTGACGATTGCTCCATTGCTAGTTACGGCAAGGCAAGGTTGAGGCGTGAGGGAGGTGACTCGATCTTGGTCTCTAATGGTGTAGCGGCATGGAAGAGGAGCCGTTGAGGGAGATCATGCTGCGGCAACACTAGTAGAAGAAGAGGATGATAGTTTTACGTGTATGGGGCTTATTTTATGTGCACACAGGTTTGAGTGTGAGAGGAATCGAGTTTGGGCTTTTAAATGGTTTTGGGTCTTGGGTTGGTCCAATTTTTATACGCTTTGCCCATTGGTCCTAGAGTCTTACTTGGGTCCTTATTAAGGCTCTAATAAATGGGTTGGGCCATTTAAATGGCCCAAATATATTATAGGGCTTTCCTATAATTTCATGGGCTAATTCGCTTAGCAACCCTAATGGGCCGATCTTAAATTCGAAAATGAGCTCAATTCATCCAATAAATACTTTTTGGGCTTTTAAAAAAATTCTTGGGCCTAATACCAATTAAATAGGGGTTCACTTATTCCATAAATATCAAATGAGCTTTAATCCAATTATTGGCCCAATTAAACCCATTAATCCACCATAATAAATTTTGGGCACATGACCTATTCAAAATTATTCGATAAACCTAAAGTGGGCGTCCTAAAAGTATTGGCCTATTAATACCATCCAAAATCTCCACTAAACCTTAACGAGTCTTAAAATAAACTCTAAATTCTTAGCCATCCTCAATAAAGAATAGCTCGTGGGCTTATCCAATATGGACCATCAAACCTAATTTATGCCCAATAAAATTATCCTTATTCCATCCTTATGAATATTGGATCAGGGTGTTACATTGGATAATATCATAATATTTTAAAAGATCCAAAACTATCCTAAGTTTGAAACACTTATTGATTGGACTAGGGTTTTTCATAGAGATCTGGTTTGTCTGCTCACCCACGTCCTCATTACTTGAGACATTTAAAACATACAATGAATAAAATGAGCCAAGTTCCCATAAGATAATACATCATATGTAGGTTTTATCTTTGATAGCATTTTTGTTGTTGTCAAAATAAGGCAAAATACTGTATGAATGGCCGAATCCCTTGGCCTTGAGAGTTCTGTATATTATATAATCCTTACAAAGCAATTCTATACATGAAAATAAATCAGTATACACCTAATTCTAGCCATATACATGGAAGTTATAATCTGTTAAATATTAACTAGAGAAATAAGGAAACAGTTGTATAAGGAAAGAATAATGAACAAACGCTGCCCATTGACAGCCCTCCTTAAATTGATGTGGGTTGATCAACAAGCATCAATTTGCTACTTAAGAAGCAATGTCAATGGCGAGTGAGAGCTTTGGTGAAGATAATAGTAATTTGTAGCTCAGTAGAAATATGTGGAAGAATAATAACACGAGCTTCAAATGCTTCATGAATAGAGTGACAATCGACTTCAATATGCTTTGTGGGCTCATGATAGACAGGATTGGCCGTGATTTGAATAGCACTCGTATTATCAGCATGGAGAGGTGTAGGATCGGTCTCAGTGAAATTTAACTTAGCAAGCAAGCCTCAAAGCCAAATAATCTCAAAACAAGCAAGAGACATCGCCCGATACTCAGATTCGGTATATGACTTAGAAACTCTGTCTTGCTTCTTACTCTTCCAAGAGATCAATGCATTACCTAAGAACACACACCAACCCGTGATGGAGCGACGTGCATCAGTACAACCGGCCCAATCAACATCGCTATAAGCAGTAAGGCGAGGATAATTGCCCACAGGAAAGAATAAGCCACGGGCAGAACTGCCCTAAACACAGCGTATGATCCTACGAACAGTAACCAAATGAAGATGACAAATGGTCTGAAGAAACTGGCTGACTTGCTGTACTGCAAAGGAAATGTCCAGTCTCATAATGGTGAGGTAGATAAGACTACCCACCAACTTCCAGCATAAATTGGGATCAACAAGTAAGTTACCTTCCTCTTTGCGAAGCTTGACATTCAATTACATGAGAGTATCAACAGAGGTAGCCTCCTGTAGGCCAGCTGTAGCCACCAGGTCACTAACATACTTATGTTGATTAAGTGAAATACCAGATGGACTACGATGCACCCCAAGATTGAGAAAATATGTGAGAGACCCAAGATCTTTCATATGAGAGGACTCAGAGAGATGAGTCTTGAGCTGGCCAAGTAAAACAGAATTGGAACTAGTAATCACAATATCATTAACATAAACCAAAAGAACAATACCCATGTCTGATTTTCGAAGAAACAAGGAAGTGTCATACTTGCTCTGCTTGAATGAGAATTGTAATAAAGTGGTTCGAAATTTATCAAACCAGGCCCTCAGAGCTTGTTTGAGACCATAAAAGGAGCAACGAAGCTTACACACATGCAAAGTCCAAGAAGAAAACAATCTTGGGGGTGGCTTCATATAAATACACTCTTTAAGATCCCCGTGCAAAAAAGCATTCTTGACATCCATCTGATGTAGTGGTCAATCATTGGAAGCAACAAGAGCTAGAATTGTACGAACAATAGTCATCTTAGCCACAGGAGCAATGGTCTCTTCATAATTGACACCATATTCCTAATTATTCCTAAGTGCAACAAGCCGAGATTTGTAACGATCCAAACTTCCAACAGATCGAACATTGACTGAGTAAACCTATTTGCAACCTAGAGGAACAATTGTTGGAGGACATGGCTCAATGTCCAAGGTGTGACTGGCCTCTAGAGCAGCAATTTCTTCCTACATAGCTTATTGCCAATAGTCATGCTTGGCAGCTTGTGAGTAGGATGTGGGAATATCAAAATTGGACAATGCAGCAGTAAGAGCTGAAATAGAATTGCCAGAACTAGAAGAAGTAAACCCATACCTATCCAGGGGTTTCAACACTCGAGGAGAGTAACGTACCAAAGGCACTGGAGGTACTATAACTGGCTGATTCTGGAGCATGGTAGGATCAGATATCGGGTGAGCCACCGAAAGAGATTGTGGGCTGGAGCGTCTCGTATACACAATATTGGTTGGGAGGGAGAAGTTCTTACTTTTTTTAATATTGCCAGGGGCTCCAATATTTCTATTTACTAGTCCTTTTGAAGAATAACCCAAATGTGGCTTGGGCTTCCCCATTGGGGTGTTACAAATGGTATCAAAGCCTATCCCAACTATAAATGTGAGACTTGAGTCATGCCACTATAATTGTAATGGCCCAAGGAGGATGTTGGAAATTTAAGGAGAGAGATTATGATACCCCCATATTGAGGGAGTATAGGCAGTGAATAGGATTCCACATTGCTTGGAAGGGAGAAATTTTTGCCCTTTATAATGATTCTAAGGGGCTTAGATTGTACCATTGACTAGTCATTTTGGAGTATGGCCCGAATGTGGCTCGAACCTTCTGTTGGAGAATTAAATAGGGTTTTGGATTTGAAGTGTTTGGATGTCTAAGGATATAAAGCATGATCAAGATCATACCAGCATGTAGGATTTCAATTTTTGAGTAAATCATTGATGTAAATCTTGAACAGAGTTTACCTTTCAATTAGTGGCAGCAAGGAGAAGAGCAAGAAGTCATCTTCTCAAAGTTATGATTCAAAAAAAGTCTGGACAGAACATAAAAGAGGACAAGCAGATTTGTTTTTTAAGAAATTTGAAGAGAAAACATGATGGAAAAACCATAGAATCTCCTCAGAGTTGTGACAGATCTGATTGATTTCCTGTCACTTTTTCTCTTTTTTTGATTTATGGTGCTAAAAAGTGGCTGCAGATACGGTAAAGGGCAGATTTAAATTCTGGAGAGGCTAGGGTTTGACTTTCTTGAAGGAACTCATGTTGGTGCTTGAATAATATTTTTCTGGGCTAGGGCAGTTATTATTTTTGGTTTGAGAAGTGCTAGGTTCACAAACAAATCTCACAAAAGAAAGTTCACAAACTGATGTGTCTTGTTGTGGCACATTAGATTGTAAAAGCTTTTTTTACCATAAAGTAGATCTAACGTGTCACAACAAGTCACATTAGTTTGTTTTTGTGAGAGATCTTTCTAACCAAACAGGCTCCAGGTTCCCTTTAATAAGGTTGGAAAGGGTAGGGAAAAAGGTTTCACGAAACTGGGTATTTCTAGGGCACACAGCCTCATGTAAAAGACTCCTGGGAGCTTAATGCTTCCTTTGGGCAACCCTTATTCTCTCTTACTTTGCACTTATTTTCCTCACACGATGTAGTTTTACCCATTTTTTAAAACCAATGAACAAAACACTAGGAATCTATTGACATCCACATCAGAAAATTACATTCTAAAATACTGAACCCTAGTTTACCAAAATAAAAGCCCTAGGTTTTCCCAGTGTGACGACAATACAGGTTAATTTTCGTGAAAGTAGCATGGTTTATCTGCTTACCTTGTTATGTGGGTTACCAACTTTGGAGTCCAACTCCTACACTGTTACTGTTTATACTTTTAAATTTGAATTATCCTTTAGGTTAATAACAAATGCAGGTCATGCAAACCCTAATGGCCAATTTCAAGAATTTTAGAATAGAGTTACGAACTTCACCAATGCTTGGGTACAACCAAATAACAAAACACGGGAACTGAAGTAATCAAAACACCATACAGATGGTATACTATCAGAAGCTAAGAATCAAGGGTTAGCTAACATAAGCCCATAACATTTAAATATATTCGAAACTGGTCAACATAAAAATCTGTGTTTTGGAGACAATCTTCACGTTTAACGGAAAACTTGCTTGACTGTTACTGGGCACTCACAGTCCCTTGATGAAATTCAGACAGAGGTTGCTTGGCCTTCATTTGAATGAACACAGTATTTTCAGAAATTTTCATAAACATCGCAACATTGCTTTTAACCCTAAAAAACTTCTAACACAATCCTGCGAAAAGATTCTCACGCTAGAGGTTATTAACATATCACTTTAGTATTTCTCAAACCATGAGCATTGAAAGTAAAAATTGGGCAATTTCATCGACCAACTTGCATGCTATAGTTATACTTTAACATCAGTAAACTTGAATACGTCACAATACTATTAATATCTGTCCATGATCATAGAACACCGTAAATAAGCATGTAATTGGATCAAATAATTACAACTCAATGGAAACTGCCTAATCCAATTATACCACCTCATCTCATATCCTAATAAAATATTTGAACACGGATTTTCAAATTCATGCTACAATTCCCTTTTTCCATTTAACATGTAAATTTCATGCATAGACTCAAGGTTGTTCCACGTAAGGATTAACACATGCTGTCCAATCTCAACTTCACATTTCATCAAGCTATAGATCACCGTTATACATACTTCTCAATCTCAGATTTGCTCAATTGAATTGTGATGCTTAGCATACATTATAATCTCTACTTGCTATAAACTTATCATTCACCAAGCCTGCATGTAGCTCACTTTTTCAAGATAGAGGTTTATAATACCACATTATTGACATATCTAAAATTTCATAACTTCTAAGTCCACAATCCAAAGTTACAATGTTTTACAAGTATCCAATGATTTGCAGCTTCCTATAATCATTATATCCATACGTAAGATGTAGGATTGATTGGGCTCAAGATTTGAAATTCTTGGGTCTTGCTTGGCATTTGCTTGACTCTTACTTGCGTGATCATGCGACGTGTCCAATGGAAGCTTCAGTTTGATTAGTTGTGTGACAAACATTCATAATGCTATCACAGAAACTTCACATGACATTCGTGCGACATTAGCTTGAGCAAACTGGTTGTAGGCTTTCAAGTTTAAAACCTCTCACAACTTTTCGTCTGACTCTTTCTCAAGTGAACCAGTTAATCACTTTTGAGGTCCATTGAATCCCTAATTATCAAGACCACACTTCATGGTTTGAAAAGTATTAACTTTTGGCTAGCACATCTTTAATATTGTTCAAATTCAACCCCTAGGGGTGGCTTAAGTGGTAAAAGCCTTGGTCTTGGTGGTATGCTCCCTCAAGATCTAAGGTCTGAACCATTGGGTGCAAACAATTTCTAGGGGCTATTGGACTAGGGGAATTTCTCCTTGCATTACTGGAGATACATTTGCGGGAAACTCCTTGTCAAGGGCCTATGCACCCCTAGGGTTAGTCAAGACTTCGTTCCGGACACCCAGTGCCAATAAAAAAATATTGTTCAAACTCTCACACTTTGAAAACCTTGTCCGTTGTACAATTCATGCTTTTCCTGTTTAGAATATGTTTTTAATTTATTATTTTCGTGTGAATTTTCATCTTCAACATAGCTTCAGTTCTTGTACATGAGTGATGCTTGGTCCCATCCTTCATAAATGAATGTGCAAGGAGAAGAGAGCTTTTGTGAAGAGGTAATACATAAGAATATGAATCTGTGGGGTAGAAAGATTCAGTTGCATGCAAGTGGCCACTCAGCGCAAGATACACATGATGGTATTTGGGAGGGATGTGCAAAGAATTGTGGCATGGGATTCCAGTATATAATGTCTGACTAGTTTGAGATCTTTGCTCAACTGTAGCTAACTTATTCTTGTTGTACCACGTGCTCATGCAGCCAATATAGATTGGCTGATGTAAGAAGTTGATATATAGACCGTATTCTTTCCTGATGATTTGTTTGTATGAGAGTTCTGCTGAGGTTTTAATCCTGTTGTAGAATGTTTTTATGAACCTTAACATCTTCCCAACAAGGCTCAAGAGAGTTTAGATATCTCATAAATATAAGAAAAGTCAAGTCAATCATATGCTGGGTTCAGTCATAATCTCATCAATCATATGGTTCTTTTTCATTAATCCTGTATTTCAGCATCCATGATTATAATCTTCTTGTAGGGTTATCTTGCACAAGTATTATCCTTTCAGTATCAACACTCTGTGATTGCGATTGATGCATGTTCTCACCATGGAAGGGTCACAGATGCACGTGCAGAACGAATAAAGAAGCATTATGCAGCTCAAATGCGTAAATCTAAGTATGGGATACACAAATTATTTTCCTTTGAATTCCTTTTGTCTTTCTTTATGCTATTGCTATATCTTTTTTGATTTCTTATTTGCTTTTATTTGTTGCTTCTTGCAATTGGTAAGTCTATGGTACCTTCCAGGTAGTACAGAGGCCTCAATGCATGTCTCATGTTAAGAAATTGAAACTTCAGTTGATGTCTCCTACTGTGGATTTTGTGCCTTGATGAACTAGTAATTCAGTCTATGGACTTGCATATTTAGCAGTTAGCAGTATTTCTTCTACCATAAATGAGAAAGAATTGCTACTGTTTTTAATATAATGCCATCTGTCAATCATTGAGTGTTGTTAAAAAGTAAGCAGGTGTAAAAAACATTGTGCCAAAGGCCTGTGGCCTGGTTGGCATAACCCCCAGCCTCCAGGCTGGAGGTCTGGAGTTCAAAACCCCTCTCCCCCAAATAAAATAAAAAAATAAAAAACGGTGTAAAAAACATTCTTTGGCTTATTAATTTACCCCCTCACTGATTATCTCTTTTACCTTGAAAGTAGGTTGTAGTTTAGGAAATGCTACCATTTGTTAATGGAAGTGGGCAATCTGTCTGTCTCTCTCTCTCTCTCTCTCTCTCTCTCTCTCTCTCTCTCTCTCTCTCTCTCTCTCTCTCTTTTTTTTTACATATTGCACAAAGTCTCTAAGATGTCTAGCTTGGTGATGCTAATTTGCTATCTTAATTGGGATGTCAATTTGCTTGCCTTTCACTTCCTGACAAGCCCCCCCCCTTTTTTTATAAAACTTGTTTGTTAGATCAGGAAACTGGAGCTTCAATATGCCCAAGACGGTCACATGTCGTGTAATTTCCATTGACATGTTGAAAACATTGACCGGCATGTCTCTTCATAAAGGCGATGCTGAGCACCTTGGATTTTTTGAAGAAGATAACACAAAACTTATAGAAGAAAAACCAAAATCTCAATGTGTTGCAAACAGTGGTACTTCCTTGGTACTTGCAGGACTTCATGCTTGCGGTGATCTTTCAGTAACAATGCTCAAGTGAGTGTCAAAACATGTTTTACACTCTATCCTTTTACATTTTGAGTTCATTGCACATTGTGTTTGCTCCATGTTCCCGTAGGCGGGCTCCAATAAACTTGGGGGATTATGAACGTTTTTTTTATTTATTTTTTTTAATAACTCAAAAGGTGTAGTCCAGTGCACAGGATGTATACTAGAGGGGCAGCTGATTAGAAATAGAAAAATATGCCAGGAAATCTTGACAACTTAGTCAACTGAAAGGGTAGGTAATAGCTGACTTCATAGCTGAATTCACTGGATGTGAGTGTGAGCAACTAGTACCTGTAGAGGAAGTAGATAATTGGGTGATCTATGTATATGGGTTATCAAATCAGGCAATGGGGGTGCAGTAGGTCACAATGGATGAAACTAGAGTATTCGGTGAGGTCAGCTAAATGGGAGGTGGCCTTCAGGCTCTTTACCAGCACATCATCTACATACACTTTCATATTATTGCCAATCTGCTCCGTGAACATCAAATTCACTAGCCTTTGTTAAGAGGCTCTGTCGTTCTTAAGTCTAAATGGAATAGGCCATTTCAAGTTCTAATGTGCAAAGGACCCGTAAGTTACAAAAATTAGTGTTTATATAAAAGCAATTTTAATTAAAGCTTGAAAAAACGGTTCAATTAAGCCAATTCAAATTGAATTGGTCAAAAACTGAATCGATTTTTGTGAACTTTTTGAATTGTTCACCAAAACACTTCAGTCGGCCTATCTAGGCCGATTCAGACCAATTCTCTCTAATTTCAAACCGATTTGAGGATATTCCATCCAATTGAAACTGTAGTAGTTACTTTTTAAGCTGTGTCTGATAATTGTGGTTTTTTTCTTGTACAAAAATATGATAGAACTGAACTTTATTAACTTTTTTTATCATTGTATTCTAGGGGCGGGCAGCGGGGGGTGGGCTGACCCCAGCGGGGCCCCGCCCTCACCCCTCCCATATTTAATATAAAAAGTTATATTATTAATATTTATATAAATAATAAATTATATTATATATAGATATATACAGTTTGTTAAAAACTTGAAATTGAATTCAAGTTAATGGATTGCCTTGGCCTCCTAGGCCAATCTTTATATAGGAGGCCAAGGCAATACAATAGTCATACTTAAGCAATGTGGGACTTAACAGTAAGGTTTCGTTTGGATCTCCAATTCATCTAAACTCATCTCAACTCATCATTACACATTTTTCAAATCCCAATACAAAATATAATAAACAATTCAACTTTTTCAAATCTCAAAACAACTTTAATATTAAAAAATAATATTCTAACAATATTTTATCATCTCAACTCAACTCAACTCACTTCAGCATCCACACACACCCTAAGTCTCACATTGCTTAAGTATGACTATTGTATTGCCTTGGCCTCTTAGGCCAATTAAATTATAATTTGGTTCTAAAAAAATTTATAGATCCAATGGGTTGTTGGGTTGAGAGGGGGCAAGGCAGGGTGCGGTTTCAACCCCACCCCCGGTACCGGGGCAGGGATGGAAACCCTCCCCCCCTGCATGGTGTGGGGCAGGGTGTAGGGTTGGGTCCACCCCACCCTGCACCATGCGGATAGCATCCCTATTGTATTCATTAAGAATGGTAGAAAATTTGAAATATAAAACATGTAGTTCTTTAGTTTCTTTAGTTGAACAGAAAAAATTAGGAGATGAATGAGTATTTTGCATTACATTTGTGATTGTGCATAAAATACTAACTTTTCCATGTGCTTACTTTATCTTCTTCGTATATGAGGCAAAAAAAGTGGACAATTGAGATTAAATACATGAATTACATGTTTATTGTAACTATTTGGGTTCATATCATATTTTTTTATTGAAACTAGTCAATAAATTTATATTTTATATTCTTTTATACATGATATTAAAAGCTTGAATTGCATTATATATGATTTTTAATGTTTTTATCAAGAATGAAATAGCCAATTCAAAATTGTCATGAATAGTCCGATTCGGTTTGTTGAATGGCCCAATAAATTGAATTTGTTTGCACCTGATTTCGAACCCGATTCCGATTATTCAAGTCTTGATATTAATGGCATAGATATGTGTCAGGATTGAAGTACTACATCATCCATACTCCTGAAGTACCTAATAGTTTTCCTCTCGCAAGTGTAAAATAAAATTGGATAAATCTTGAAAATGTAAATTACTCAAGGAACAGCAATACATAATGTCAAAACACTAAAACTTGTCAACTAAAATAAATTACTTTTCAGGGTCTGATAAAAAGGAATGTTTATCTTTTTTGGATCAGGGCCTTTTTGGAGTGCAAAGAGGCTAAAGCTGTTGTTAGCATTGGGTGTTGTTACAACTTATTGTCCGAAGAAGGTGCTGACAATATTGAAACCCACTGTGGATTTCCTATGAGTAGTGGTGTTAAGTCAGCTGGCTTTCCACTTGGAAAGAGTTCTCGTGATCTTGCTTGCCAGGTATAGGCAAATCTTACTTTTCTTGTTTTTTTCTCAATACTAGGGCAACATCATACGAGTTTTATACTCAGGAATCCAATTTTCTTGTGTAAAACTAACTTGAATCACTTTTGTGTTACATTTGTGGATGGTCATTCCTATCTAACATGATTATCAAACCCAATGTATAAGTGATAAATTGGGGTTTATCAGGACCAATGTTGCGAGTTTCCGGAATATAATGGGATCTTCGTAAAGTTGGTCATTATGAGTGTTATGACAATTGGGAAGTCCAATGGGAAAAAGAAGGGGAATCATTTGCTCACCATGAGTTAAAACCCAATTGGTTAGCAAAATTTCAATTCTAAGTTATGATAATGCCAAAGAGTATGGGTCTCTTTCTTTTTTCAACCTATATGTATGAGAAAGACTCTTCATCAAACATCTCATGTTCACACACCACAACAAAATGGTTTTGCTGAACTGAAGAATTGCGATTGAACTTTGATATTTCAAATGCATGTCCCCAAACATTTGTTAAATGTGGTATGAAGTTGTTACTGCATTTTTTTTAATTAATCAGATGCCTTCCTCTATTCNTACATGTTTATTGTAACTATTTGGGTTCATATCATATTTTTTTATTGAAACTAGTCAATAAATTTATATTTTATATTCTTTTATACATGATATTAAAAGCTTGAATTGCATTATATATGATTTTTAATGTTTTTATCAAGAATGAAATAGCCAATTCAAAATTGTCATGAATAGTCCGATTCGGTTTGTTGAATGGCCCAATAAATTGAATTTGTTTGCACCTGATTTCGAACCCGATTCCGATTATTCAAGTCTTGATATTAATGGCATAGATATGTGTCAGGATTGAAGTACTACATCATCCATACTCCTGAAGTACCTAATAGTTTTCCTCTCGCAAGTGTAAAATAAAATTGGATAAATCTTGAAAATGTAAATTACTCAAGGAACAGCAATACATAATGTCAAAACACTAAAACTTGTCAACTAAAATAAATTACTTTTCAGGGTCTGATAAAAAGGAATGTTTATCTTTTTTGGATCAGGGCCTTTTTGGAGTGCAAAGAGGCTAAAGCTGTTGTTAGCATTGGGTGTTGTTACAACTTATTGTCCGAAGAAGGTGCTGACAATATTGAAACCCACTGTGGATTTCCTATGAGTAGTGGTGTTAAGTCAGCTGGCTTTCCACTTGGAAAGAGTTCTCGTGATCTTGCTTGCCAGGTATAGGCAAATCTTACTTTTCTTGTTTTTTTCTCAATACTAGGGCAACATCATACGAGTTTTATACTCAGGAATCCAATTTTCTTGTGTAAAACTAACTTGAATCACTTTTGTGTTACATTTGTGGATGGTCATTCCTATCTAACATGATTATCAAACCCAATGTATAAGTGATAAATTGGGGTTTATCAGGACCAATGTTGCGAGTTTCCGGAATATAATGGGATCTTCGTAAAGTTGGTCATTATGAGTGTTATGACAATTGGGAAGTCCAATGGGAAAAAGAAGGGGAATCATTTGCTCACCATGAGTTAAAACCCAATTGGTTAGCAAAATTTCAATTCTAAGTTATGATAATGCCAAAGAGTATGGGTCTCTTTCTTTTTTCAACCTATATGTATGAGAAAGACTCTTCATCAAACATCTCATGTTCACACACCACAACAAAATGGTTTTGCTGAACTGAAGAATTGCGATTGAACTTTGATATTTCAAATGCATGTCCCCAAACATTTGTTAAATGTGGTATGAAGTTGTTACTGCATTTTTTTTAATTAATCAGATGCCTTCCTCTATTCCTGACGGAGCATTTTTTCACTCTTACTTCCTACCACTTCAATCTTCTCTATACACTAATATTTTTAGATGTATCTACTTTGTGCATGATCTTGGTCCCGAATTGACAAGCTCAATCCTCATGCTATTAAATGCTTCTTCCTTGGTTACTCTTGCACTCGAAATGGTGTCACTACTACAATTTTTCTTTGGATGATATTTCTTTAGTGCAGATGCCACATTTTTTATTCCACACCATATTTTTCTGCCATTTGCTGGAATGGTTGCAATATTGACTCCATTCAATTTCCTCTTTTGAATTCATTTCGATCTCAAAGCATTGGTGCTCTAAAAATGTAAACGTCCGTCCTACTGGTAGTGATACAGACAATTATTTTAGAAACGTGAGGGACCGGATGATACTAACTTGTTAAAATATTTCTTTCTTTTTCTCGTGCACCAGGTATAGAAGATTCCATAAATAAAACTAATACATACTTTCTTTTTTTTTTTTTAATGTTGGGGATCCTCTCCAAGGTAGGGCCCTTCGGATCCTTGGAAGTTTCCGTACACGGAACTAGTTAAATCGTTGGCTTTTCATCAGGGGGTTTGGCCCCTAGAGATTGTTTGCACCCAAGGGGATTTAAAACAATCCTCTCCTTCTAAGATTAGTTTGGATACTAAGCTCTTCTCTCCGTACAAGTGCGATAAAAGTTTTCAAAAAAAAAAACGAGCGTGGGTCTTGGCCGGGGAAGATGGTGGGCAGTTAGATTCTTTGCCGATAGGTAGTTGTTAAGATGGGTGTTATGAGGGAGCTGGTGATTGAATCTAAGCTCTTCTCTGTTGTGAAAGAAGGTGGTTTGATTCGTATCATCGAAAGAGGTAGAAA
>QEOT01001536.1:22651-39488 GCA_003123785.1 Pterocarya stenoptera
ATGTCTTTTGGAAAAAAATTAGGTCCCACTAAAAAAGTGATTTTTTTTTTTACATTTTCAAAGTAGGGTCCATTTTTTTACAAAGATTTGTATGGAGCTTATTTATTTGAATTTTTTACAAATCATTTCTCATAGTGAATTTTCTTTTAGTTTGAACTATTTACGAGCACAGTGTGATTATAAAATAAGTTAGAATGTCAAGAATTTACTTAAATCACCGGTAAAATATGTCGGGAAAATAAGTTTACAATTAGTTTATATCTTTTAATGTAATAGAAATATTTATAATTTATATAAATTTAAATTTATAATTTATAAATTGACAAGATTTTAAATATTGGATTATAAATCAATATTTTTACCGTTAATAAAGATGTAACGTATCAATGTAGTACGTTTATGTTTCCTTCTCCTGTCTGTACTCTGTATTACTCGAAGGGCAAAAGCGAAAGGTCGATCGAGAATTTGAGATACCTTTTCCATCCGTTTCGAGGCTTTCTGTCACCGAAATGTCGTCGCCGTTGGGGGAAGTCTCTGCAGACGTTCAACCGGCAGATGGTAAGAAACCGAACCTCCGCAAAGCATTCAACCTCCTTAAAACCCACGCCGCTGCCGTTGCCAACTTCACTCTTCAATGGCAGGACCTAGAGGACCACTTCCACTTCATCCACGAGTCAATCGAAGCCAAACTCCAACAACTCCAATCCAACCAGAACCAAATCGCTTCAGCCCTCCAATCCCAAGCCAAATCACCAGATGTCAAATTCGATTCTGCAGATACCCAATTCACTCCGACTCTTCAATCCCAGGACAAATGCAAAGAGATCCAATTTACTTCTAAAGATACCCAATTGGTTCCACCCATCCAATCCCAATTCGATTCTAACGAAACCGAATCGATTCCGGCCCTTAAATCCGAAACGAAGTCAAAAGAATCCCAAGTGACAACTCTTCAAAACCAAATGAAAAAGGAAGGATCTTTGCCTGAAAATGCGTCTTTTAATGGCATTCCGATATATGATGGGAAAGAGTTTTTATTGTACTTGAATGAGCATTTGAAAGATCTCGCATCGTTGCGCAATGATATATGTAATGCGCTCAAGCTTTCGGTGGATTCTGGAAAGCTAGTGTTGGAGGCAATGAAATGGTTTTATTTACCAGAGTTAAAGAAGGGGGATATGAATATTGAGGTTTCTACCAGAAGGAAGAATTGTGTGTTATTGTTGGAGGAGTTAATGAGAGTGAGACCACTGATTAAAGCAGACGTGAGAGAAGAAGCTGTGATACTAGCTCTTGAGTGGAAGGAAAATATAAGATTCGCAGTGAATAGTTCTTTGGAGATTTACGGTTTTCTATTGCTTTTGGGTGCCTTTGGGCTAATGAGTGAGTTTGATGGCGACGAGGTTTTGAAGCTTTTTGATAGTGTTAAACAGCGTAAGCAGGCCCCTGAGTTGTTTCGGGCTCTTGGTTTTGCTGATGATGCCTCTGGTGAGTTTCAGAGAATTGTTCTTGCTGTTTTAACTAGAAATGATCATGACTATACTCTAGAGTTTTTCGGTTGCTATTATCTCTATTTATTTGATATTATAGTGCCTTTTGGAGAGGTAAATCAGTGGCCTTAGAACTGCCTGAAGCTTGACCATCTCTCACTTTCTTAGTCCGGTTGATTAGTTTGAATGCTTTATTTGAACATGCATGTACTATTCTACCGAGTTGATGCTTTTACCTTAAGGAAGTTCTTCCATGACGGTGATTGGTGAGTCCCATATTTGATGGCCCCGTGTACCGAAGCTTGCATTAATTCTTGGTAGTGAGCATGAGACATTCATCTTGTATCTTTTGGTGCTTAAGAGTTGTTGCAGTGATAGTCTCTTACCTAAACGGCATCTTTCATGGCCGGATGACTTGCTATGTTTCCTCGTTTGTTTTCACAGCCATTCTCATCTTAAAAGAGATTGAAAAGTAATGTTTGAATATTCTTCTTCAATTGGTATTACAGCCGATATGTGGTGGCAAATATATAAAAATGTATGCGAACCATAATCCCATGATTAAAGTAGGGAATCTTTAATATAAATATATATAAGTGGTAGTTAGCTGTCCGGATGGCTTGAATCATGGGATTGTTGACATGTGCTTGTGAGCTGGATTCATGGGACTGTTTATGTGTGCTGCCACACCCCCGCAAGCTCAACGGGGAGGAACAAACAGTGAGCTTGGAACGAAGTCCAGAGAATTTAGTGGCAACTAAAGGCTTAGTGAGTACATCAGCAGGCTTGTCTTTACCTGAGATAAAACGGACTTGGAGCTGTCCGAGGCCAACTCTTTCTCGGACAAAGTGAAAGTTAATCGCAACGTGCTTTGTACGAACATGAAAAATGGGGTTGACAGAGAGGTACATGGCTCCAATATTATCACACCACAACGTGGGAGGTTGGCGTAAATAAACACCAAGTTCTCGAAGAAGATCTTGCAACCAGATTAATTCAACTGTGGAGTTTGCTAAAGCTTTGTATTCAGCTTCAGTGCTTGATCTGGCAACTATAGGTTGCTTGCGAGAGCTCCAAGAAATTAAGTTGTCGTCACAGAAAATGAGATACCCACTGGTGGAGTGTCGATCATCTAGGCAACCAGCCCAATCTGCATTAGAATATGCTTGTAAGAGGTTGGAGGAATTAGGTGAGATTTGAAGTCCATGCATAAAGGTGGCTTTAAGATACCGTAGAATTGCTCTCACAGCTGTCCAATGATTTATAGTAGGGCGGTGCATGCATTGACATACACGGTTTACTGCAAAAGAGAGGTCAGGTCTGGTAAGCAGGACAATATTGGAGGGCTCCAACAGTACTAAGATAAAGAGTGGGATCATGAAAGGCATCATTGTCAAACATGGTGAGAGCATGAGAGGAAGACATGGGAGTTGCTACGGGCTTGGCATTGGTCATATTGGTGCGATGAAGTAGATCCAAAACATATTTTTGTTGTGAAAGAAAAATTCCATCTTTATTGAAATGAGCTTCAACACCAAGGAAATAATGTAGTTGGCCAAGATCTTTGATTGGTAGGCTAGACCGAAGATGGTGTAGCAGAGAATCAACTGCAAAAGAAGAAGAACTTGTGATGAGTATATCATCAACATAGACCAAGACAAAAAGCTCCAAATTGTTGTGATGATATATAAAGAGGGAGGTATCAGCTTTTGAGGAATACAAGCCGAACTCAAGAAGTTGAGAGCTCAGTTTTGCGAACCATGAGCAGAGAGCTTGCTTAAGACCGTAGATGGCCTTTCTTAATTGACAAACATGGTGTGGATATTGGGGGTGAACAAAACCCGATGGTTGGGTCATAAAAACTGTTTCAGTAAGGTCACTGCGCAAGAATGGTTTTTGCACATCAAGTTGTCTGACTTGCCATTTTCTAGTAACTGCCAAACTGAGAATGAGTCGAATGGTTTGTGGTTTAACGACTGGACTGAAGGTTTCGCCATAATCAAGGCCAGGTTGCTGATGAAAACCTTTGGCTACTAACCGAGCTTTATAACATTGAATGCTACCATCGGCATTGCATTTTAGAAGGTAAACCCACTTGCATGATTATGTTCATCTTGGGTTTGACAGGAACAAGTTGCCAGGTACCTTAAGAGAGCATCAAATTCATTGTTCATGGCTTTTCTCCCTTCTGAGTGTGTTGGATGCAGTAGTGAAGCACGTTTGTTCATGATCAACATAGGTGTTGGTTGATAGCAGAGCATGAGGCTGAGTAGCTATCGTGGTGTTTCTTGGGGCACCGAATATTGTTTTGGAGTTTGGTGGGCATCGGATGGATTCAAGGAGCAGCTGGTGGATCTATTGGATTTGTGCAAGAGCTGGGTGTTGGTGCAGGAATGGCAGTTGGTGAAAAAGCACTATCTGGAGAGGACAATGGTACTGTGGCATCATGTGAGGAAGGTGCAGGAACATAGACAGCTAGAGGGCTGTCGTGTGGAACTGATGCAAATTGCTGAAGTGGGCTAGCTGAAGGGACCTGCAGACACAAAGGTAAAAGGGCCTCACGTGATTGACCCATGTTAGAAGGAAGGCTTGTGCTTGAGACAAAGGTTTGAAATGGAAAACAAGTCTCATCAAAAGTGACATGCCGAGATATGTATATTCGGCTAGATGGGAGATTAAGACAAGTGTATCCTTTGTGTGAAGGACTATATCCAAGAAAGATACAATGTTGGGACTGATAGTCAAGCTTGTGGGCATTGTATGGACGTAGGTTGAGCCAACAAGCACATTCAAAAGTTTTCAAGAAAGTATAATCTGGCTTTGTGTGGAAGAGGCATTCAAGGGGAGATTTATTTTGAATAATGGGAGAAGGAAGTCTATTAACAAGAAAACAAGTCGTTTGAAAAGCGTAAGACCAGTATTGTTTGGCACATGAGCATGAGCCATAAGAGAGAGCCCAGTTTCAACAAGATGACGGTGTTTTCTTTCAACAGATCCATTTTGCTTATGAGTGTGTGGGCAAATTATTCGATGGACAATACCAAGAGACTTAGAAAATGTATTTAGTCATCTATATTCCCCACCCTAATCAGTTTGAACGGATTTGATTTTTCTCTCAAATTGATGCTCAACGAGTTTTTGAAAAATATGAAAAGTAGGCTCAACTTCAGATTTTTTGGTCAACGGATAAAGCCATGTGAATTTACTATAGTCATCCAAGAAAATGACATAGTATCAGTAGCCTTCTACAGAGGGTATAGGAGAAGGACCCCAAACATCTAAGAAAATTAAGTCCAAAGGATTTTGAGAACGAGATGGTGACAAATGAAAAGGTAAATTATGACTTTTAACTTGTTTACAAGAATTGCAAATAGCAATAGTCTTATTTCTAGTAACAGGGAGTTTATTGGAAAATAAAATGTTATTGATTACACGGAGTGAGGGATGTCCAAAGCAACTATGCCAAACGTGAAGTGAAGCTCGTTTGCCAAGGAAGGCAAATTTGTGAGGAGCATTGGATGGAGAGGGTGAAAGGGTGTACAATCCATCTTTAGTCGGTCCGCAAAGGAGTCATCTCCTGGTATTGAGGTCCTTCACACAAAAATAAAATGGATGAAATTCAAAAAATACATGATTATCACAAGTGAACTTGCTAACGAACAACAGATTTTTTTGAATGGAAGGAACATGCAAGAGTTGTTGCAAGTATAATTTTTTGGAAATAGATGAAAATTGAGAAGCACCAATATGATGGATAGGCAGACCTGCACCATTACCAACCCTTATCTGATCAGTTCCAATATATTTTTCAGCTTGGAGGTTTAGATTGTTAAGGTTAGAGTTGAGATGATGAGTGGCAGCTGTAACAGGATACCAGTTGGAATCATTTTGAGAGGATGCAGCCGACATGTGTGCTTGAGGACCGTTGGTTTGCTCAGCTTGATATGCAAAACTAAGACGTTGATAGCACTTGAGTGTTGTATGGCCTGGTTTATTACAAACTTGGCAGACTGGTCTTGATCCATTGTAGGAGAAATTACGTCCACGCCCCCTTCCTCGTGAACGGTTATTTGACTGAGAGGACTGGTTTTGATTACCAGTGATTGAGCCACGAGAGCTGCCTCGACTCGAAGAATGCCGCGAGACCGTGTTGGTCGTAGCATTTAGTATATTCAAAACATTTTGGTGCTGCTCCAGCCGAAGCTCAAAATTGAGGATATGGCCATATGTCTCTTGGAGATTCATTGGTTCTAGTCGAGTGGTGAGGTGATAAGAGAATCATAGTCAGATCCAAGACCTGCAAGAATATAACTGATCAGTTCACAATCAGTAAGGGGGTGGCCTATGGCTGCCAAAGTATTGGCATGCCAAACCTGACCTCTCTTTTACAGTAAATCGTATATGTCAATACATGCACCGCCTTACTATAAATCACTGGACGGCTGTGAAAAGAATTCTACGGTATCTTAAAGCCACCTTTATACATGGACTTCAGATCTCACTTAATTCCTCCAACCTCTTACAAGCATATTCTGATGCGAATTGGGTTGGTTGCCTAGACGATCGACGCTCCACCAGTGGGTATCTCATTTTCTTTGGTGCACATGCCGATAAATCCTCTGCATTGAAAAAGCCTTAGTCAACAATCCCATGAATCCAGCTCACAAGCACATGTCAATAAATCCTCTGCATTGAAAGCCTCAATCAACAATCCCATGATTCAAGCCATGTAGACAGCTAGCTACCACTCATATATATTTATATTGAAGATTCCTTCCTTTAATCATGGGATTATGGTTGGCATACATTTGTATATATTTGCCACCACATATCGGCTGTAATACTCATTGAAGAAGAATATCCAAACATTACTTCATGTGCTTGTGAGTTGGATTCATGGGAAAGGCCGCCCTTTTTCTGTGAGGACAAGTTGACACATAGGTTGATGATTCTCGCATTGGACTTAACCGCGAACATACTTTCGAGTGCTTGCCAAACTTCACGGGAAGTGTGAAGGCTGATGACATGAGCAAGAACTTCTTCGGACGAGCTGAAACAATGGCTGAAAGGAGTTGATCCTGCTGTTGCCATTGATGATAGTTAGGATTGGGAATAAACGCAGAACCTGTGGTGTTATTGGCAGGGGCTGGAAGAAGTAAAGGAGGGGTTGGTATGGAGCCATCCACAAAGCCATACAAGTTTTGTCCTTTGAGGTATGGGACCAACTAAGCTTTCCATAATAAATAGTTCTCCCGATTTAGTTTAATGGGACCAAGATGATTAAGGTTTGTGAGAGGGAGAGCTGGGGTAGATGAAGCAGGGGAAGAAACCGTGGTGGATGAAGAAGATGCCATAGAAAGAAAAAAAGGACGTTAGTCACAATAGGCTCTGGATACCATAAAAGAGATTGAAAAGTAATGTTTGAATATTCTTCTTCAATGAGTATTACAGCCGATATACTTATAAAAAAGAAAAGAAAAGAGTATTACAGCCGATATGTGGTGGCAAATATATACAAATGTATGCCAACCATAATCCCATGATTAAAGGAGGGAATCTTCTATATAAATATATATAAGTGGTAGCTAGCTGTCCTCATGGCTTGAATCATGGGATTGTTGGCTGAGGCTTTCAATGCAGAGGATTTATCGGCATGTGCTTGTGAGCTGGATTCATGGGATTGTTTGTGTGTTGTCACATCTAATCTAATTATTACAACTTTTCTAAATTCTCACACAAAATAAAATAAACAATTCAACTTTTTCAAATCACAAAACAAAAATAATATTAAAAATATATATATTGTAACAATATTTTATTCAACTTTCACTTTTATCTCAACTCATCTCATCTGCGAAAACAAATGAGACTACTGCTTGCGATTCAGATACTTGTTCACTTTTTTATGTACTTGTTGACATTGTGTTCTTTATATAGATTTAGAAACAGTAGTCGTGTGGCTCTTATGTCACTTTTAATGTTTTTGTTTGACTGGTACCGGGTGTCCGCAATCAAAGTCCCGGGAGCATAGGCTCACTTTCAATGTTTCTCCTAGTTTATGAGGAATCTGGGTATCGCTTCGGGTTGTAATTGCCTCATGATATCACTTGATTGTGTTATATGTATGTTACTTTTAGTAAGTGGGTTCTCTTTTCCAAAGAGAATACTGTGAGTTTGCTCTTGCTTCTGTGAATATCTGTACTTTCACATGTAGAAGCTATTCTTACAGTTTGTTTTATGGTCAAATTTTTGTCTCTTACTTGTCTTTCCCACTGCTAGTGGGGTCTCCAGATGCATCTATCAGGGTTTTGTTCCCAGATTTTTAATCAAGCAATTTTGATTATTTTGTTGCTTTCATATTTCATACTCTGTTTCCTGATATCCTAATGGAAAGCCCAAAATTCTGTCTACATGTCCCAGATTTTATTCAGAAACTCATTTCACAGAATAAGCGACTTGATGCTGTCAGATTTATTCATGCATTCGAACTGGTTGATGAATTCCCTCCAGTACCACTGCTTAAAGCCCATTTGAAGGATACCAAGAAGTTTGCAAGGATGGGCTGCAAGGGAAAAAAGTCTCTTAAAGCGCAGGTACATTTGCCCCTTCTTTTTCTTTATCACGATTTCCTTTAATGACTAGGATCATAGTTGTTTTTCTCATACTATCTTTCATTAAACTTTTTTTTATTAGTATCTTTCATTAAACTACTCACAGGATGAGGCAACAGGTAAAGAAATAGCTGCAATAAAGGCTGTAATAAGATGTGTTAATGATTACAACCTTGGATCCCAATACTCTCCTGATAACCTCAGAAACCGCATCCGGCAGCTGAGAACGAGTAGAAAAGAAAAGGCTTTGCAGCTGAGAAAGCCCAGCAAAGAGAGAAAGGTTACTGCAACAGCCTCAGGCCCAATGGACCAGGTGCAACAATGGGGTGCAAATAAACGTACTTCCCCTAAGTGGCAAGCTCAGTCGAATCAACAGAACAGAGAGAAGCATCCTCGGAGGGATGCATTGCATGCATCTGAAAATGAAGATTTCTCAACCCATTTGGTACAGCCATCTTATCATCGGCCGGCAGGCTTCTTTGTGAGCCAAGGTGCTGAGTTCTATGGAACGGCTACAGCAGCACCTATCCCAAATGTTCCAGTTGGTGCCACTTCCACCATCCACACAAGGCAACCAACTCATCATCATCAGCATCCAGAAAGCTCAGTCACTGGTCAGGATGCGCGCTACTTAGCACCATCAGCTGGAATTTATAGTTTGTCACGTTCCTCTCCCGATCCCCCTATTGCGAGTTTATCAGCTGGTCGATNATCGGCCGGCAGGCTTCTTTGTGAGCCAAGGTGCTGAGTTCTATGGAACGGCTACAGCAGCACCTATCCCAAATGTTCCAGTTGGTGCCACTTCCACCATCCACACGAGGCAACCAACTCATCATCATCAGCATCCAGAAAGCTCAGTCACTGGTCAGGATGCGCGCTACTTAGCACCATCAGCTGGAATTTATAGTTTGTCACGTTCCTCTCCCGATCCCCCTATTGCGAGTTTATCAGCTGGTCGACATGGTTTTCTGCATTCTGGCTCCATTAACCAACACCGGAGCTCACCAACTGGACCTTATGGATTGTTGGTGAACTCGACTGCTGAACATTATGGAATGGGCAGTGCAGGTCTGACCTCATTCGCTGGGCAGTATGGAACAAGTGCTGCAAATGGTAGTAGCACTGGACGGATTGGATCAGCTGGTTTCCATTCAAGCATGCGCATTGCTCCTGAATCAAGTCCTGACAGATCCATTTTGTATTACACAGGAAATCCATCAAGGATCCCAAATTATTATGATAGGTATGGATCTTAAGAGTAAATGCCTATGATACCGTCTCAGTGTCCCCTATCTATGTCTCATATTTTGATATTTCACTTTTCAAGAAGTTGTAATTCTTGTTCCTCTCCCTGATATCTTCTCTCTTTGAAAGAAATTTAGCTTTGTATGGACATTATTGTCTTTGGCTTGATGGTAGAAACAAAGATTCTTCCTTCTGGTTGATAGGATCTAAATCTCATGACAGAGTGCTTCTATTTCTTCTTCGAACTTTGTTCTTTTTCTTTGTTCTTTTCCTTTCATGTGGCAAGTTCTTGATTCAGGATTGGATTCCGATTCCTGCTATATCTATATTTATCATTTTGGGGTTATGGAATTTATTTATTTTTTAAGCTGCATAAGTAAAGGTTTCCAAAGCTAAACTCATAAACCATACAATGGAGAGGAATGTAACTCGGCACAGAATACATAAAATAGCGGAAATGGCACAATCGAAGTACTGCTGGACAGGAGACAAACACCTTGAATCCTCGTTTGCAGCTCAAATATATGGCATTTCATTGTTTTATCATTACAAAAACACGTCTTGAAAAGGCAGGCATTACAATAACTTGAAGCTCCTAAAATATTGTGCTCACAAAAAAATTAATGTCAACAGACGAGATCTAAAAACAATTGAAAAATAGAGGGCAAATCCCTTCAAACGCTTAGGGCAAACACGATCAGATCAGCTATAGAGGACTTAAAAGCAATTTCACAAGATTATGATACACATCTTCTCACTACCCGAAAGTGCACAAAATATTTTACAAGCTGATCCAATGGCATCTGCGCTTTATTCTCCGGAAGATGTATGTAATTTACAACACATTGTACAACTTTGCTTGGCCGCCCTCTCATTGCACTTGTTGGAAACTCCGGTCCGTTGGTGATCCAGGAACAAAGGGAACAAAACCCCGGCCACCAAATACCGGGCGCATGAAGGAATCATCAAACTTACGCCAGTAATGATGAACAGTGTGAGTAGGAGTACTCAGGAGTGCGCGTATGCTATTTGGCCTGACAACTTGTGGGAGGTCAAACTCAGAATCCTGCCCCTCTCCAAGAAGAGGCACAGTGATTGATTTTGGAGTCGATGGATCTGATGACAATAACATGCTGGTTGTGTGTTTTGGCTGGGGTAGCAAGAACCTTATAAGAGGTTTAGTCAACAAACCAAAAACCTGACCAGAATCAAATGTGAATGGTTATTAGTATTACAATCATCAAAAGAACATTAAAGTCTCGCATTTGAAACTCATTCATATAAAATCACTAGCATTCCTAACGCAAAAGAAAACCTTTAATATAAGAACCAAAAACTCACGGGAGAGGGCCTAATTTTTGGAAGCATGATAGAACTGATCCAAATTAATTGTATGTAATTGAAAGTTCATTCAATAAGGCTCTTTCGCCAATAAAGAATGGGAAAATATATATAAATATAGAGAAAGCAGCCATTGACATAGCCTCGTTTGTTTTCACATATGAGATGAGTTGAGTTGAGATTAAAGTTGAGAGTTGAATAAAATATTGTTAGAATATATATTTTTAATATTATTTTTGTTTTGAAATTTGAAAAAGTAGAATTTTTTATTATATTGTGTTGGAATTTAGAAAAGTTGTAATGATGAGATGAGTTGTGAAAACAAACGAGATTATTCCTCATACATAGGAATAGCCAACAACCATATTAGCAAGCATTATATTCCTCAACTTCTCTTTTCCTTGTAGTCCAGGAAATTAAAAAACTTTTGCCATAAAAAGATGCAAAATTAGTATATATTAACAAGATGTAATAAAGATGTGACCAGAAAATAAGTTTTACCCTCAATGGACTAACTAGGTACAGAATAAAATATCAGTGAATAATAAATATTGACAAGATGGTCTTTATTATTATATAACCAATCAAATCCAGTCACAAATTAAAGTCATAAAATCCAGAATAGCGGTAGATGTCTCACCACTGTGCTGAAAAGAACAACAGTTATGGTGCTCGTGATCATGATTGCATTCTGTGGCAATTGAGTATGCCCTGACCTTGTGAACTGCATTTAACAAAGTAGAGGGTTTACTAAAGAATCTCATCTCATCTCACACCCACACACCCACACATACACACGCACTATTTCCTACTAAAATCTATACATGTTCTTGTTTTAATTGGCAAAGAGCATATAAACAAGCTCAAATGTCTCACAGGTCATCTTATTTAAAAACTTTCTCAGTAATTACTAGTTTAAATCCATTTGGTCTTTTGCCCCAAATAAAAGAGCATGTAAATATCTTACCTGATTATAAGCAAGGGCTATAGACACTGCACCTCTCATGAGACCAGCCCACCATACTACCACCTACAATAACAAAGATGTTTGTGTGATTTGGTAGATCAATGAAGTGCGAAAGAAATAGAATTGTCATTACAGAAACAGAAAGCATACTTGCTGCCTGAAGCTGATTTTTTCATTTGGAGATTTTTTTGCCAAGTTGATTAATAATGACAAGGGGAAAATAAAGGCTGCTCTTCCTGCCATAATCAGGGCTACAAGTATTGAACTCACTGCAACTGATGTTCCAGGACTGTAAAAAGCAAAAGCAAGCATTACGTGTTTAAACAATAAAAAAATGTCTCAGTGAGGCAGCTAAATCAATATATGTTGTCTGAAAGATGTACATAGACTACCACTCCTAATATCTATAAGGTTCAATATGTCAAGAACTTAGAACTGCAAGGACTAGCTAGTCATGTGCTCTTGTACATAAAATACCTGTCACTGACAAATTTCCACTTTTCAAGGTCCAAGGCATCCATTCCAACATAAAGGAAGATAAAAATCTCAGCAACAAATGAAAAGGTTGCAAAAGCATGCCTGTAATAATTTGAAGTCAAAAAAGAAAGCATTAGGTATATGAAAAAAAGGCCTTTGTTCCACATGTGACGGGTTTACATATGACAGGTTAAAATGGCCTGACAAATTCTAAATAGACAAGACGTACTTGGTGGTGACCCTTGAACTCTCAGTTACATTGTGCCAGGTGTAATGGGACATTACAATCCCACAAAAGAATACAGTAAGAATGCCACTCAAATAGAACAGCTGCAGAACAGATCAAATAGATTAGCACCATAGCCATGTGGAAAATAATTAGCATTCTATCAAATATACATAAACCATCTAAAGCTTAGAAAGAGAAGGACGTGTCATAAAACAATTAGAAAACTCACTTCAGCCATCATATATGAAAGGTATGCCATGAGCATCATGAGAGCAACTTCACGATCTGTAGAGTGCCTGAAATTGAATCGTGTGAGAAATTATATCATCAGAATTTGATTTTAGTAAATGATTCTAACAAGTTCCTTTCCCACATAATTTTAAGGTTTTTTCAGACCCCAAATTAGAAGACCTTAAAGATTAGGTGTCGGCATAGCTTTTGTTGCCAACCAAATTTCAACAAAGAAAAACCTACATTATGATATAAAGACCAAACAAGGCACCTTCTTATTATAAGATTGGGTCCATTTTCAATGCCATTATAACAATGAAATAAATTCGTTAATATCAGTACATGCAGCATGATTTGATCACTCCAATTCTGACAACATACCTGCCAAAATAAAGCTTTTTGATGATGTAAGCACTAAGCAGCCCAGTCTGCAGGGGGAAAGAGATATGTTATACCACACTAGAATAGGACATAAAACTTACACACTTGTGCATTAAGGGAGACAAATATGAGAGAGAGAGAGAGAGAGAGAGAGAGACTTACCATCACCCCAAGCATTGTGCTTGTGAGAAACAAATAAAGGAAGTTGCCAATAAAATGCAAAGCAATCCTGGGGTCAATATGAGTGAGGTCAAAGCTCTGGATAGCATTGAAAAGAACCACTGATGTTGCATCATTTACGACACCCTCCCCAAATACAAGACTGTAGAGTAAAGGTGTCTCATCCTGATTAAGCACCTGTACCGTTACATGAAATAAGTTTAGTTTTGAAGTATTGGTGCCTTAATTGTTCCAAATATGCTAAGAAGCTGATCTGCCATACCTGTAATGTACAGACAGAATCCGTTGCAGCAAATATTGCACCAATTGCTGAAATACAGACAAATACAGTAAGAACCAAACAGCAAAGTTATAAGAAAGAGAGGGAATTGACAAATGTAGTACCTAGATAATCCCCAATATCCAGTGAGCCAATATCCAATTTCTTGAAGAACTGAATAACACCTGAGTCAAGCATCAGAATTTTACAGTCACAACAAGATACTAAAATAGAATCCAGTAACTCAAAACGCTTTTTTTTCCCATTTTTTCTGTGCCCGACATACAATAATTCAATTCAAATGTGTATTTTGCACAAAGATGGTGAAGAAAATAAGAATTTAATGAAAAAGCCTCATGCACATTAGTTGGCGAGTATCTTAAGCCACTGTCCTCAGCAGCAGACGTAGACAGAGTGAACTTTTGAGCATGCATACATCACATTCATTCCATTCTCTAAGACCTAAGAAATGAGCAATACAATGCTTCCAAAGCAATCTCAAAAAGTCCCAAATCCATTCAATCACAAAGTCAAGTTCGATAATTGAGATGCATTTACATTTACTACTTCCATATAAAGCAAAAGTACAAGTTACCAAGAAGAAAAGGGTATGTTTGGTTAAGGAATTTATGAGAATTTAATTGAAAATTTTTTAGATGTGTTTGATATTGGTTTTTATGAAGGGAGAATGGAAAATTTGGATAAGATTTTCTCGAAATATATATAATATTGGGATTTGTATAAGTGAATGGATAGAGTTGAAAGGTCTTTTTAATATAATTTTTTAAGAGCATTTTTGTTTTGTTATTTGTAAAATTTATTTTCTTTTTTGTGCTTTTGACTTTTAAGTGGAATCTAGGCAAATGAATGGATGAAAGTAAATAGATTTTTTTTTAGGTTGAAAGGTGTTTTGGTTTGAAGTTGAATTTTTTATTTTTGAAAAATTTTGCAAAATTGACTAAACCAAACATACCCAAAGGATTTAGAGTTTTAAAATGACCCTGGCCAACTCAACTCAATAAGACTAATTTAAAGTAACTAGACACATTGCTTCTGCAAACCTAATAGCAGCACAATACAATGAAGTAAGATTATCCAAAGATTCGGATCCTCCCGGGATATCGAGGTAAGATTATTCAATTAGAGACATCGTAGCAGATACCATCGAAAATGCTGGCATGCATTTACTTATTAAAAAGATGCATGCAACAAGGAAAAGGTTCTGAAAGAGAACCATCTTTTTTCAACTGTTGGTTTAAAAGGCCACATTTTAATGAGAATTGCAAAATTGCTAGGAAAAAGGAAAGTACTTCCAATGATAATATTATCATCAAGACTTCTCGTTACTCTCTGTTCTGGTAACATGAGCCAATTAGAGACATAAAAATCTGAAGAACCCATACTGCTATGGTTACTACATCCTGTGCGTGCAACACTCGGGCAGAAGGCTCAAACCATCTGTCCCAACAATCCTACAAAGAACCACTATACGATTATCAACAAACTTTACTCTGTTGGATCCAGAACCACAGTAGTTCAAGTGTAGCAATCATCAAACTTGGGCTTGAGTGAAATGTTTTTTTTAATTGGTAAGCTTGAGTGAAATGTTTTTTTTTTTTTTAATTGGTAGGCTTGAGTGAAATGTTAAGAGTCAAAGACACTCCCAAATTCAAATTACCAAAGAAACCATAAGAATTTATTCTCAAACAAATGATCATTCGTCATCTATTCTCCAAAGAAACCTTAATCCTCCAGTTGCAGTGATTGAATCTATATCTCGCTTCCCTTCTTCAGTAATCATATGAAAATTACTTATAAAAAAAGAAAAAGAAAAAGTAATCATATGAAAATTCAAAAAAGAGAGTAATCCTAATTACAAGGAGTTTCCGATTCATTATCTGAAAATAATCCTAATTAGTTCCTTCTACATTCTCCACTCTTTCAACAAGCTGAATGTGTCACGCAAGGAAAGCTTAACCTATAAACTAACCGATAATCAAAATCAGGGAAATGAATATTATCATGATCTAACTATGATTCAAGATGCATTACGCATAGAACTGAATAGTACCCAAATTTATTGAAACATGAGTATTCCAAAAATTGGAACAGACTGATGTAAAACTATTGCTGAAACATGTACTTAGCAGTAAAACAATTGCCCAGTCAAGAATACTGTCATACTTCGCGTGATGGTTTTTCTTGATTTTGTGCAACTTTAAATTAAACAAATAATTTTCACAAAAAAAAAAAAAAAAACAAATAAGGTCACTAGATTTACCTAGGGATATGATCCCACAGGATATTAATGTACCCACAGCACCAAACAGCACAATAGTAACAAAGTTACGGAAAAACTGCTTCTTTTTCACCTGAAAACTGGAGCAAATAATAAAGATTAAGATCATATATCATAAGGTTGGGAGCAGGATCTAACAAAGAAAAATTAAAATTTCACTGTTAACATGAGATCAAGAAAGTAATGCAAAGATATAAATGTCAACACTCACAAAGCAAAAATATATGGTGCTCAACAAAATATGATTGTGAACTACTTTGTCACAACCATGCTTTATTTTTTTATCTTGTCAGGTCCATAGATAGGTTGTTTTTAGTAGCTACATTCATCAGATCAGAATAGAGTGGCAAACATGGTAGAAATTTGGGCTTGCGGATAAGAAACTATGAGGTTGGTACAATAAGTTTTAACTGATAAAGTTCCAGCTGATTGACCTAGAAACAGAAACTAGGTCTAGTGGTCTACATCTCAGATTCTAACATCATACCATCACTGGAATATAATGTCCACACTCTTGAGCGAAATATCACATTTGGCATGTTTCAGATGCCAAAATTCCAGGGCTTCTAGTAAACCACAAAATTTCTTCCCACTAATTTTGCAGCACTAACTATGCCACTTCAGGGAGTATCAACTATATTTCTGTGATTTACGTAATTTTCACCAGTTTAATAAACTCTTACCGATTAAAATTAGACAACGCTAGTTTAAGAAACCAATATGTTCTGAGGAATTGTTTACGATAATGAAGATGTCAAAGCTGGAACCTGTTACATGTTACATTCTTAACAGTCACCAACTTAAATATTATTTTCTCAAATAACTTGTAATTATCAAAACACAAAAAATATTTCATACTTCCACACATTCTGATTCTTATTTTCAATCTTTTACATCAAGTGCTTCTGACTTTCTGATAGCATAAGCTACCTGTGGCGTTGCAGCCCTGAGATTCTTACACTGCTGCAATTTGTTTAGTGGAAGTCCACAAATTGTAGCAGTGTGGATGATGATCCACTTGCCTCATATGGTTTATTTGGAGGGAAAGGAATTGCAGAAATTTTGAGGAATGTGAACGAACATTGAAGGAACTCAAAACTTTACTTTTCAGTAACCTTTTTTTTTTT
>QEOT01001536.1:45176-86439 GCA_003123785.1 Pterocarya stenoptera
TTGACCATGTTTAGGAAGCAGTTGCTAATAAGGAGACTTGAAATTTAATATGACATATATTTATTATAGTATTATATACAAGTATAGAGTGTGCAAGTCCCGTTATGAGTGCTACCCTCCCCGCCTCTTATTCTGTATGGGTTGGGGATGAGATTTTCACCCTACCCTCGGGTGGATTGGATTATAGTCCACCAGCCTCCATAATTATTTATAGGTCCAAAAGTGATAAAAAATATATTTTTAGATCCAAATTGTAAATTTAAATTTGTAAATATGACTATAATTTAAAATTTTTATAACTTTTAAATTTGTTAGTGCATATTTTATATAAGTTGTTATGTAGTAGGATGACACTTTTATAGATTGTCGTTACAATACAAGGCTAGACTCTCACACTTAAACAATATGAGACAATGTGAGACTATTGTATTGTCTTAACAATCTATAAAAGGAACATCCTATCACACTATAATTTATATAAAATATTAAATAAAAGTTCTACTTAATACATATTACAATATTTATAAATATATATTTATTTATATAATAAAATATATAAATATGGGACGGGATTGGATTCTGCCCGCTCTCGCTAGGGGGTCAGATGCCGGGCATGGTGAACGGGGCGGGGCCCCATTGCCCGCTCCTAAGTCTTATGCAATCTTTTTAAAAATTGTCAAAATGACAAAGTTATAACAAAAATGCGATCTACAATTTTTCAAATAGATTGTAAGAAATTTACAAATCCTACGCCAGCACAAATCATTTTCATTTTTCTTAGTTTTACAATCAAATTTGTAATAAAACTCTATCTACTTAAAGAATTAATTATAATATAAACACAATTATTGATGATAAGATTACCAAATTGAGTTTCTATTCGACGCATCTTATTTAGAACCGTATGGTTTTGTTTCTCATATTATTATTCTACACGTGTAACAATGATCGAGAGAATCGAAATATAATGTTGTCCAACTATCTAAACAAATCACGAACAATGATTATTGGAAAATTTCTTGTACTATATTTAAATCCGGTTTGATCGATGAGTTGAGATAAGATGAAAGTTGAATAAAATATTATTATTAGTTTTAAATTTAAAAAAGTTGAATTATTTATTATATTTTATGTAAGAATTTGAAAAAATTGTAATGATGAGATGAAATGAAGCGAAATAATTTCACTTACCAAACGAGACATTATACTAATATGAGGAGGGTCAAGATCTATGGGTAGATGAAGAAATTGCTCACAACACTCAAGTTGTCTGGCAAGAAGACCTTGAAAGGTATGGGTAAGAGTGTGCAAAATGAACTTTTGCAACTTGAAATGAATTAATTATAGATATATGAGAACTTATAAAAACATGATTAAGATTCGCCTACAAAATAAAAGTAATTTGTGACATGAAATCATGATTGGGGTTTGCTTGGATTATTATCAATTAATATAGCATTGATTGGAATTTAATGTCTAGTAGTAAGGACCATAAAAGATTCTTGAGCATGTTCTATGATTGGTACGTTCCAATAATTCTGTTATGCTCCTTCCGTATCTTTTTCAAAACATTATTGTACCATAATAGGTTGCTCTCCATATATTTATTACACACTCTTTCTCAATAACGTGGTCCTTATCGGCCACTGCTAGGGGTGTAAGGTTTTTCATTCGGATCCGACTAATGAAGAAATTGGTCACTCTCGATCCAAGAAAATAAGGAGTTCAGTCTTCAGGTGGGGTTTACTTTAGACCGGATAACACCACCCTAAAACCGAACTGACCAATCAAATTTAGGCTGCGTTTGAATGTTGAACTGAATTCAGTTAAATTGAGTTCTTTATAAATAATAGTGAGTTGAGTAATAAAAAGAATTATGTAGGACCCATCTAAACTGAGTTTAAAGTATGTTTGAATGTTAATATGAGTTTAGTACTTTTTATGAAAAATTGAAAAAAGATTGTGAGTCCCATATATAAAAATATTTTAAGGTAAACAAGGTTGTGAGTCCTACGTGTAAGAAGGTTTTGAGTTTGGATGAATTTAGTAATTTGAGAGTTGAGTGTTTGGATATTAAAATAGGCTTAAAATTAGACTAAACTCAGTTGAGTTCAGTAACCAAACAAAGCTTAATATCTAAATTTTTAAATAATTTTTTATATGATGTTTTATAATTTTTTATCTGCTTATATAAATTGAAAACAAGTAATTACTTAATTTTCTTCTAATTAATTATAGGTAATTATTTGATTTTTTTCTAACTTAATTATTTGTACTCAGATTATATAAAATACTAAAGGTTAAAATTTTTAAGACAATGTATTAACTATTAATTATCGATAATACACATATTATTAACATTATCAATTTATTATACTCAATTAAAATACTTAATTAGTTAAGTGTAGATATACTTAGCTAGACAATTTCGATTAAATCATTTACTTTCTTCTTCTTCTTTTTTTCATTTTATATAACTTTGTGTCAAAAACTTTATAAAAAAAAAAAAAAAAAGATCTAGACTGAAACCCTTCAATAAAATTGATCAAAGTGGTCCAATCCAAAAGTCTTATCAGTCTGAACTTTTAGGCTATGTTTGGACATTGAAAAGTTCTCAACTACTTCAAGCTACTCTCGTACGATTGAAGATATCTCTACATCCAAATAAAGTATTTTTAAACCATTCAACACTCTTCTTACACTCCTACTGTTTACATGTCAGGAATAGCATATAATTATTGTTTATGTAGCACGTGCAGACAAACTCCATCACAGCCTTCTTCTCTCTCTCTGTGTTCATGATTCGACAATCCCATGTCCCTTCTTCCTCAACTATTCACTATAATATTTATTAATATTTTATATAACTATTAAATAAAATCACAATAATTTTATCACTATTATATATATAATATTGTAACTATAATATTTATCACTATTACACAAAATAAAATTACTATAATATTTATCACTATTATATAAAAATAAAAATAAATAAAATCACTATAATATTTATTATTATTATATATAAATAAAATCATCATTCCATCATCATTAAAAAAAATCAATCATTGATGGACCCACACCTTTTTCAACTACTTACTCAAAAGTTAACAACTCAACATATTTTATACATCCAAACAACTTAAACTACTCTCAATGGGACCCACGAATCCACTCCAATCTCTACTCACAACTATTCACAACATTTCTCAACACTTCTCGTTGTCCAAACATAGCCTTAGTAGACCGAAAGAATCAATTCGGTCATGGACCTTTTTCCATGACCAATCAAACCGGACCAATTACACTCCTAGCAACTGCCGACAGCCATGCATTCTTGATCCTCCATGTTGATCACAATGTTTGCTTTATCTGCTCTTTCATTTTTGCATCCATATATTTTGGTATGTGAGGGCCATGCGTTATCATAGCACACAAGGGCCTCAAGCAGCAGTACCTCAATCGGCAGCTTATCTCTTGTAAATCCATCTTTCACGCCATTCTTTATAGATTCTATAAAAATTTAAAAAAAAAAAAGAAAAAAAGAAAAGAAAGTGTTACAGTCGTAAATAGATTATATAAAAATAAAATCACAAACTTAAATAATTTTATATTATATATTGAGATCTACTTTATAATATAACGTATCGTATCAACCACATTAGTTTATATGTTTATCTTTGTGAGATCTTTTTTTAGCTAAAGTATTTTTTAAAAAACAAATCATTTTCTTTGACTTATGTCAATATTTTAAATATATAAAATATAAAAAAATATTATTTTATTTTAATCCACAAATAAAATAATAATTTTCCTTATAAATTTTATAAATACGAATACTTAGCACTACCTCAAGTTTTTTTTTTTTTTTTTAATATTTTAATAGGAATAATATGTTTAAGATGATGGTAATAGATCAGTCGTGCTTTTCTGATTAGTAGTTTGCAATGCTCAATCAATCAACCCACGATCGATAAAATATCATTTTTGTAATTTTATATTTATCGTGATTGTATTTTGGTTACATGATGAGGTACGTACGTATTTATTTTGGTTACATATGATCATATGACATCGCAGGAAATGTAGTTTCAGATGGCATAGCATGAGTAGCAGCCAATTTAAGGTAATTGCTGACTGGCATGCGAAGATGATGTATGGTTTAAGGAACCCTATGTAAGGTCGATGTTTAACCCCCTTCACCTTGGCCCCTTCTCAAGATTTATCTACTGGGATGGATGCCTTTGCTTTCTCGTCAAGTCATCCGCAGAAGAAAGTTACCCCAACGTACTCATCAAAACTGCTCTCCAACTGCTCTCAAAATATGTTAATTTATAAATTTATTTTTATAAAAATTTTATACGTAAATACGTGAAAGAGACTAGTACAGTGAGTTTGTATTATACGGTCTCGTTTAGTTTTACAGATGGTCTCAATATATCTTATCTGGTCTCAACTTCTAAACAACATTTAAAGTTTTAAACGTAAACATTTTTTAATTTCAAATTTTAATTTAATTATTATTTAATTATTACAATTTTTTCAAATTTTGAAACAAAATACAAAAATCATTCAACTTTTTCAAATTCAAAAACAAAAATTATATTCTAACCCTTTTTTTTAAACTTTATAATATTTATATTTTATATTCAATTTTTTCTCTCTTCCTTCCCAAAACTTCATAAACATCTTAATTCAAATTATTTCATTATTATTCATAAACTAATCTCATTAATATTTATACACATTTTTTTATTTTATCTTGTTTCATCCTTTTCACCAAATGATGCCTTAAGTTCTAGTTGTTTGTTTATTACTTTCTTTGTATTTTGTGCAGGGATGCTTCTACTCGTGAGGTGAAGTCGATGAGTCTGATTCTATTAATATTTTATTCTTATGAATCAAAGCGATTGGTAAATGCTACATATCAAAGTGATTCTATTAATACTTAATTATTTTTTACTACATCTTCTATTTACCACCTCTTTACTACATCGTCTATTTGAAATTTTTATTATTCTTTTGAAATATTTTTTTAATATCTTTAATTATTAAAAAAATTAAAAAATATATAATTTTATTAATAATCAATTTCTTAACTATTAAATAAAATAATAATAATAAAGAAATTTTTAAAAAAATAATAAATAGATAGTAAGAAATAGTAAACCTATCATTATTATTTCATTTTGAAAAAAGATAGTTTGTCGCCTTAATTTGACTTTTCTACTTGACGGCTGGTCAAAAAAATTTTTTTTAACTTAATGATTAAAGAAATAATTTTAAATGTATTAATGTATTTTTTTATTTTTTAAAAATATTAAAAAAACATGAAAAAAAGAAGAATAAAAAAGCTGAAGGCTGTAAACAAGAGTGGACTATGGGCGACTCATTCAATTTTTTCGTTTAGCATATGCATGACAAAGATATTTTAAAAGATGATGCTATTTTTATATCCAAATTAAAGAGGGGTCATGACGAGTAAAATGACGCAATTCCTCTTTAAAAAAAAAAAAAAAAAAAAAAGAAAAAGAAAGAGGAAGGGAAATGACATTACTTGTTCTTGCTGCGTGGCCATATTATGATCCATCCATGCTTTAGGTTTTTCAACTTTTTTCTTTTTGGGAATATAATAAAGTATTCTAGATTGAGGAATCGTGCTTCTCTTTTAACTTTCAACTTGTAGTGTCTTGACACGTTTCAACGAAGATCAAAGGTTTCAGAAAATATAAAGTCCTCAAAATCTGCTACTTGTCTTGTCTGAATATATATGCTAGCTACTTTTGCACAATCTTCTGAATATAGTTTTGATCCGTTTGCTGGTGTTCAATCCAGTTGGAACACGACTTGTTCTTTATAATTTGAATGATATTATTGTTGGCTTTTATTTTAAATTTCATATGTTTTAGCGTCTAAACTATCAACATCGACACGTTATGAGTTGATTTGGATAGTGAGAAGAGATGAAATAATTTTTATATAAATTAAATAAAATATTATTGAAATATTATTTTTTAATATTATTATTATTTTGAAATTTGAAAAAAATCGAATTGTTTATCATATTTTGTACGAGAATTTAAAAAAGTTGTAATAAAAAGATGAGATAAAACCATTTCTATATCCAAACGAGACTTAAGCTTTATTTGATTACACAGTTCAGATGAGATGAGATATTTCGAATAGTAATAAAATTCTTGAATTAAGATAAGATGAAATAATTTGTAAAAAAAAATGTGTATTTGGATAGTGAGATGAGATGAGATAGTTTTTAATTTTTGAGATTTAAAAAATGTGTGGGTCCACTATTAATTAGAAAGCCAAAAATGTAACTGTTCACGCATTGTTTGATTACAGTTGATGACTGTTCAGTTACTGTTTATTATTGTTTGTTTAAGTGGATTTTTTAAAATTTAGAGATGAAATATAATGTGTTTGAATAGGAAAAACTAATGTACGGTACAAATGAGATGCAAAATCGAAAAAAATTTCATATGTATCGTGTAACCAATCCTAGTTTGGATAGCGAGAAGTGTTGATAAGTGTTGTGAATAGTTGTGAGTAGAGATTGGAGTGAGTTTGTGGGTCCCATTGAAAGTATTTTGAGTTGTTTAGATGTATGAAGTATGTTGAGTTGTTAACTTTTAGATAGGTAGTTAAAAATGTGTGGGTCCCATCAATGATTATTTTTTTAATGATGATTTTATTTATATATAATAGTGATAAATATTATAATGATTTTATTTTTATATTTTTATATAATAGTGATAAATATTATAATAATTTTATTTTTATATAATAATGATTTATTTATTTATTTATTTATATATAATAGTAAAAAATATTATAATAATTTTATAATAATAAAGAAACTATTACTGTTGCATTTCTCTCAATTCGCGTGCAAAACTGCAAATCGTCTCCCTCTGTCTCATTTTCCACTGTTTCAGCTCAATTCCAAATCACATCAGTCTATGTCGAGCTCTCAGAACACGCACCTAAGCTACCAGGACATCGTGCGACGTTAGCTTTGGTCTCAGATGACCTCCGGTCCGTACGAAAACGTGTTTGGATGTTGAAGAATTCTGGTCCATACGAAAAGTTCTCATATGACTTCGAGGTATTTTGACTATCCAAACCCAGCAGATCCAATCTCCAAAGTCGTGTTACAACATCGAAGGATGACATTCTTTTAACAAGGCAATCTTTTTTTTCTTGAATTATAAGGATAGGAGGAAGTAATTGAAGGTCACTTCTTTATCTAGACGTGATCGTTATAACATCTTATCTGTCGATAATTAGACAGCGAAAAGTCGCAAACACTCCTTCAATCGTGAGAAGGCAGGCCACCTTGTTAAGTTCAGAAGTCTAAAATCAACATTTCTAAGCTGGGCTCTTATTGGGCCGAAAAGGGTCTACCTATTGTAAAGTTTTGTGATAGGCTTGAAGCCCACGTCTCTTCTAGCAATTAGGAATAATTACTAGGATTGGTTCACGTGATGTTGTGTCATGAAAGCCTGTTGAATAGGTACTTCCAAGTTCAGATATTAAAATCATAAAAAATAAATGTAATACTATATTGGAGTAGGAACAATGGGCATGAATTTCAAACTAGTCAATGCTAGGATGTACATTAAATATGTACTTCAAATATACACATAAGTGTAAATTTTTTTTCTTTTTTCTTTTTAGATATTTCTTAAACATTCTTAATCATTAAGTAAATAAAATAAAATTCACTAATAGTCACTTACTTAACTATTAAAAAAAATAAAAATAAAATAAAATATATTAACACCTTAAAATAGCGCAACAGGCAGAAATGAGAGAAATAGTCATTCCCGACCCGCTGCGTCTATTCAGACCTCAATTGATATAGGAGCCCCCTGGCGGTGGTCCAGTGCAGTTGTACGTGATTCAGCGTAATGTCTACATCCACAAGAATTTAAAGAGGGGAGAATTCACTATAATATGATTGTTTTACAATCTCTTATAGTCTCTCATCCTCATTGTACAATTGAGATAGGAGCTCTATTTTCTAGTGGAGATCTCGTCGCTGGAGTCAAGACGTGCGGTTGAATAAATTCTAGGAGAAGTCAAAGTCCAGCCGCCTAAAAAGTCATCTGGAAGCTCCCTTTATCCTCTGATTCTTTCTCAACCTTTTGTCTCCTCATTCATTCTCTCTTTCTTCTCTCTAGATGAATCTACCCTTGGAGTGAGCTCGAAGACCCATTATGGGTTTGGGATATTTTATCCCCTTCAATATGAGTGAGCACATTTGAGAGTCATATTAATATTTTCCTTTCAAAATTGGATGACTGAGTACTAACTTAATGGCTAAGGATTCTTGCATTTCTAGCACCACACCATGCATATATCTTGGACCAGATAGTAAAGATTTATTGTGTTTGGATAATGAAGTGATCTCAAATATTTTGTGAATAGTAATGAAATAATAATAATAAAATATTAAATAGTAGTGAATATTAATAAACAAAGTAAGTGAAAAGTAATAATAAAATAAAAAATAATAGTAGAGTATTCTACCAAACGGAGCAATTGTTTTGAAGAAGCACATTCTGCAAATCTGCATGCCATCTACTTACATTGGTAGTGGATTATGCATCTTCATATGCAAAATCGTATCTTTTGAAAATTGATTTTGCATATAATGAAAAACTCTCACATTGGATTAAGCATTTTTTAACCAAATAATAATAAAATATTCATTATTTTATAATTTTTTTCCTATAAATCTGGACATTGTTTATTTTTATGCATCTAGATGGTATATTGTTAATCTGGATGGTCCAATAAGTTAAAAATAATGTTGGAGACCAAATATGAAGAGACCGAATAATGTTGGGGACCAAATAATGAATATTTTATTCCGGATGGTAAATTGGTGTTCTGATAGAGAGAAAAAACATTAAAAATAATGTTTGGAGAATCAACGGTACTTTTTCAAACTTTTTCAAGTTTGAAAAAGTACTGTTTATAGCTATGTAAAAATTTAGAGATACATAAGTCAATACAGATAAATTTAAAGACAAATTATTCAAATTTGAAGATGAAGATAAAGATGAATAAGCCATTACTAGTGCTCCTTTATTTTCTGATTCTTCCTTGCTTTATATCTCATTTTCTATTCTTTACTTCACATCTCTACTTTTCCTTCTGACATCATTTTTCTTCCTCAGCCTTTTGTCCCCTCATTTATTATCTTTTTCTTCCCTCCAAATGAATCCCCCCTTAGACCGAGCTCGAAAATCCATTGTGGGCTTGAGATATTTTATTCCTTTCAATATGAGTAGGTACATTTGAGTGATACTAGTATTTTCCTTTCAAAATGGTTTGACTAAGTACTGACTTAATTGCTAAGGATTCTTACATTTCTAGCACCACACCATTCATATATCTTAGACTAGCAAGAAAAGATTTAGTTGCATTTGGATAGTGAGGTAATTTTAAATATTTTGTGATTAATAGTAAAAAAAAAAAAATATATATATTAAATAATAAAAAATAGTAATAAAAAATAAATAAAAAATAGCGGAATATTCTACCAAACAGAGCAATTGTTTTGAAGAAGCACATTCTGCTAATCTACATGCCATCTACTTTAATTCCCTCAACCAACAAATATTCAAAAAATTCAGGATTTGCACGTGGCTTTGGATGGGCTTTAAAATTGGTTGTGATCCCAAGGCAGATATATACTGCTCTCTACACCGTAAATTATCAAGGACGATGTTATGTCCACCGCCCTCCGTGCCCGCTGAAAGTTATTGTTAGATAAAATTGATTTTTTTATTTTGTTATTTTTTTTATATATATATTTTTTAATATTTTAGAAAAATAAAAAATCATAATATTATTAAAAATATTTCATTAATTAAAAAAAATTTAAAAAAAAATAAAAATTTCAACAATAACACCTGGCAGTAAAAACTAGTGGTGAAAGTATAATTTTTATTAAAAGATTATAGAAAAAAAGACACTACAGCCATGTAGCTCCTAGTTATTTTGGTGTTTTTTTTTTTTTTTGTACTTTATATATATATTTTAATTTTTTTAATTTTTTTTAAAATAATTATAATATTATTAAAAAATACTTTCTTAATTATCAAATAAAAAAAAACCAACAAAAAATGCGAGCTAGAGCTCCCAGTGAGAATTCGGAGCGGTGGGACTAGCAATATTCAATTATTAAAGAGACTGTTTGGGGGTCGGCCTTGGGTAGTTGTCTCATTATTTTTGCCACCAGTGGTGGCTGAACTGCATTTATGACATCTATAATGCATAGGCAATTATTTTCTTGCAATTTGAGAATTTATGGTACCATGCAAAACAGTGAACAAAAACACAAATCTTTCCCTGTTTTTTTGTTTTCTATTTTACCTTTTTGGTTACATACTTCTCCAAATAATTGCCAATAAACAGTGTACTGAGTTTAGTCTCAAACCAAAGCCCAAAACAATCAACTAACTGCTATTAGCACTGTTATTCTCACATTCCCAACCACCAACCAGATATGAATACATTGATATAAATTATAAAAAAAAAAAAAACTAGTACAACCACATAAGATCAGCTCAGCTCTACTTTTTATTCTCTCCTCACGATATTACAACAAGGGTATAGGAATTAACTGATCATCAAAACCTTGGGGGTCCACCAGGACCACCAGGGCCACCATGGCCACCAAATAAGGGTCCACAGCACCTCTCAAAGATGCAGCAGCAGCACAGCACATAGAAGCTGTTAAAAAAAAAAAAAAAAAGGAGAAAAAACAAGATAAAATTATTTGTGTTCTTGATCAAAGTTCATAGTCTCATTGATATTGGTCTATTTCTGCTGTTTTTTTCAGGTACTTAGATGGTTTGAGAAAGAAAAGAAAAAGATACAAACACAACAGAGATATTGAAAACTAATTACCAGGATGATAAAAGGCGGCATATTCCACCGCAGAGAAAATCAAAGCAACCACATCCCGGGCCTCCTGGCCCTCCCGGTGGAGGCATCTCTCTCGATCGCTAGTCTGATCTCCTGAGTTTGCTCAAACTTGCCAACTAATTCTTTCAGTGCCGAGCTTGCAATGCGCTTAAAATGAGCTAAACCCGTAGTCCTCTTTATATAGATTACTTTCAAGATAGAGATATGTAGTAAATATATATAATGTTTTTATTTTTTTAGTTTTGTTTTAGATATTTTCCTCTGGGAGGAGAAAGAAAGCTTGTCGGCTAAGGAAGTAAGGGATCCATGAAGACTTCCCAGCTGGAAGCTTTCTAGCATGCATGGATAGTACTCTTGGACTGGTAAGTTGAAGAAACTCAACAGCATGTTTGGTTTGGTCGTTCAGGAAACCTGACTTTCAAACGAAACTAAAACCTAACATTCAAGATCTATGGATAGATGAAGAAATTGCCCACAACACTCAAGTTGTCTGGCAAGAAGACCTTGAAAGGAATGGGTAAGAGTGTGCAAAATGAACTTTTGCAACTTGAAATGAATTAAATATAGATATATGAGAACTTATAAAAATATGATTAAGATTCGCTACAAAATAAAAGTAATTTGGGACGTGAAATCATGATTGGGGTTTGCTTGGATTATTATCAATTAATATAGCATTGATTGGAATTTAATGTCTAGTAGTAAGGACCATAAAAGATTCTTGAGCATGTTCTATGATTGGTACGTTCCAATAATTCTGTTATGCTCCTTCCGTATCTTTTTCAAAACATTATTGTACCATAATAGGTTGCTCTCCATATATTTATTACACACTCTTTCTCAATAACGTGGTCCTTATCGGCCACTGCTAGGGGTGTAAGGTTTTTCATTCGGATCCGACTAATGAAGAAATTGGTCACCCTTCGATCCAAGAAAGTAAGGAGTTCAGTCTTTAGGTGGGGTTTACTTTAGACCGGATAACACCACCCTAAAACCGAACTGACCAATCAAATTTAGGCTGCATTTGAATGTTGAATTGAATTTAGTTAAATTGAGTTCTTTATGAATAGCAGTGAGTTGAGTAATAAAAAAAATTATGTGGGACCCATCTAAACTGAGTTTAAAGTATGTTTGGATATTAATATGAGTTTAGTACTTTTTATGAAAAATTAAAAAAAGATTATGAGTCCCATATATAAAGATGTTTTAAGTTAAAAAAGGTTGTGAGTCCCACGTGTAAGAAGGTTTTGAGTTGAGATGAATTTAGTAATTTGAAAGTTGAGTGTTTAGATGTTAAATTCAATTTAAAATTGAGTTCAGTAACCAAACAAAGCTAATATCTAAATTTTTAAATAATTTTTTATATGATGTTTTATAATTTTTTATCTGGTTATATAAATTGAAAACAAGTAATTACGTGATTTTCTTCTAATTAATTATAGGTAATTATTTGATTTTTTTCTAACTTAATTATTTGTACTCAGATTATATAAAATACTAAAGGTTAAAATTTTTAAGACAATGTATTAACTATTAATTATCGATAATACACATATTATTAACATTATCAATTTATTATACTCAATTAAAATACTTAATTAGTTAAGTATAGATATACTTAGCTAGACAATTTCAATTAAATCATTTACTTTCTTCTTCTTCTTTTTTTCATTTTATATAACTTTGTGTCAAAAACTTTATAAAAAAAAAGATCTAGACTGAAACCCTTCAATAAAATTGATCAAAGTGGTCCAATCCAAAGACCTTATCAGTCTGAACTTTTAGTAGACCGAAAGAATCAATTCGGTCATGAACCTTCCTCCATGACCGACCAATCAAACCGGACCAATTACACTCCTAACAACTGCCAACAGTCATGCATTCTCGATCCTCCATGTTGATCACAATGTTTGCTTTATCTGCTCTTTAATTTTTGCATCCATATATTTTGGTATGTGAGGGCCATGCGTTATCATAGCACACAAGGGCCTCAAGCAGCAGCACCTCAATCGGCAGCTTCTCTCTTGTAAATCCATCTTTCACGCCATTCTTTATAGATTCTATAAAAAATTAAAAAGAAAGAAAGAAAGAAAGAAAGTGTTACAGTCGTAAATAGATTCTATAAAAATAAAATCATAAATTTAAATAATTTCATATTATATATTGAGATCTACTTTATAATATAATGTATCGTATCAACCACATTAGTTTATATGTTTGTCTTTGTGAGATCTTTTTTTAGCTAAAGTATTTTTTAAAAAACAAATAATTTTCTTTGACTTATGTCAATATTTTAAATATATAAAATAAAAAAATATTATTTTATTTTAATCCACAAATAAAATAATAATTTTCCTTATAAATTTTATAAATACGAATACTTAGCACTACCTCAAGTTTTTTTTTTAATATTTTAATAGGAATAATATGTTTAAGATGATGGTAATAGATCATTCGTGCTTTTCTGATTAGTAGTTTGCAATGCTCAATCAATCAGCCCACGATCGATAAATATATCATTTTTGTAATTTTATATTTATCGTGATTGTATTTTGGTTACATAATGAGGTACGTCGTATTTATTTTGGTTACATATGATCATATGACATCGCAGGAAATGTAGTTTCAGATCGCATAGCATGAGTAGCCAGCCAATTTAAGGTAACTGCTGACTGGTATGCGAAGATGATGCATGGATTAAGGAACCCTATGTAAGGTCGATGTTTAACCCCCTTCACCTGGCCCCTTCTTAATATTTTTCTACTGGGATGGATGCCTTTGCTTTCTCGTCAAGTCCTCCGCAGAAGGAAGTTACCCCAACTTACTCATCAAAACTGCTCTCCAACTGCTGCATTGCCCTCAAACTGATAAAATTATATATTGAGGTTATTTGATGTGAAGTAAAAATTATATTCTTACAATTTTTTTTTTTAATTTTATAATATTTATATTCAATTTTTTTTCTTCCTTTCTAAAACTCTATAAACATACACTACAACAAACTCGTCCCAAAAATATTTAAGGATGAAATTTTTTTCGTCCTTAAAAGTCATTATAATTGATGACTTGACAAAATTGTTAGAACATAAAAATATCTGTTCGAATAGTATTTTCTGTGATGATTTAAAGCATCTCAAAAAGTTTTTTCTATTCAAATGGAAAAATCTTGGCAGGGAAATATTTTATTATGGCGGGGAAAGCTCAAAATTGTTCGACCGATAATTATATGTGTTCGAACGGATAATATTTGGGACCAAAATCTGGCGAGAAGGTTTCTAAACCATTTGAACGGAATATATTTAGTACGAACATATTCAAACACCACATTTATACATTCGAACGTATAATATTAATTTCGGTACGTAATTCAAAATATTAAAAATATATATATCAACCATTTATAATATATATTACAAATTCATTAATTAATTTGATGTAATTAATTTGAAACTTTTTTAATGATTTCTTTTATGTTAAATAAGATTTTTAATTAAATAAATATTATCAGTCATACACCATATAATATAAATCAATAATTACTCCAGAAAAGATAAAATATTTAATTTACAACTAAAGCAAATTATCAAAAGACCATAAATATTGTCCATAACAATAAAATATATATATGAATAGAAATTATGACTAAGATGCGAGGTCTTTGCACACATTCTCGACTGCAACTAATTGTCTTTCTACCTATACCAATCGAGTACTAAGCGTGACTTGAGTTACATTATTAGCATTAATCTCTGTACGTAACTTATTAACCTCTATACGTAACTTAGACATGCTAGCTATAATCTCTGTACGCAACTTAGTCACAGCAGTATGCACTGCATCAATCATCGCTGATCCAATCTCAGCATGCAGTACGTCGGCCATCTCCTTGTGAGTAGATGTGTGTGATGCGTCAGCCTGTGTAGATGCCTCACCAGCCGATACTTTGGTATCTCTCGGCTGTGCATCTTTCTGAATATCAGCTCTGTCTTCAGGAACAGGTCCACAAAAACGAAATGTCGAGTGTCCCGTGCTCCGTGACAAGGTGATATTGTTGATGGGTCCCATCGGCTGGCATGAACGCTAGGCAACTCATGGCACAAATCTGAAATGTAGCAAAAATCGAGTGATCAGGATCTCGAACTGTAGTATATCTGTTGTAATGTACCGAGCTTCTGATTGGATCCTCTCAAATATATACCTTATGAGGTCGATCGGAATGCCACGAGCGACCCATGTCATAAATCTCGCTCAATCAATGCCAACCTTGGTCTTGTGTTACTGAGGATCAATATTGTTGGCGATGAGCAAATTATTGATCTTAAAGAAAGAAGATAAATCTGCCTTCTTAATGCTCTTCGTCCCATTATACACTGGAGCATTTGGACCAACAATCAAGTTTCTTACCTCGCGATCATCAAGTTTATTGATCTCATCTGTGTAAACTGGTGGATCGTCCTAAGACATCTCTGCATCACCTGAAGGATCAGACTCTCTAGGCGGCAGGTTCGGATAGGTATCGACTAGCCTAGGAGTACCGAGATATGCAGCGAGTCCGTCCGCTAAAAATATAACGGATGCTCCTTGGACACAGATCCTGTATGCCCCTCCATCGTATGGGCTGGCACCACCGAACTCTTTAGAAAACTCAGCAACGATCTTAATGTAGGAAAGCAGCTCAATTCCTTCTTCTCACTGATCTAAGATTGGTGGCCAACCACAATCATTGAATACTGATGGAAGGGAACGACCCTCCCATATAAGAGCTGCAAAATCAGACAGATTTACCTGTTGCTCAAGTAAAACAATCCGCTCGCGAACTATTTAGATGAAAGGTTCTCCTGATCTATCACGTTTACAACCCTTATAAGAACGTGAAATTTTAAAAATAAAATATATATATTCAACATTAGTGATAACATTTAATATGAGAAAAGATTTACAAAATTATATACTAATAGCAATTTAATAAATTAATTGATAGAACAATTCAATAAAATGATGAAAATAATTTAATAATAAGCTAATAAAATTAAATATTTACATTCGAACGATATACAAAGTGGTCGAATGGAACGGTTCAAACCATTCGAACGGTTAAGAAGTGTTTAAACGATTATGTTAAAAGTCATTCGAACACATTAGAAAGCGGTCGAACGGAAAACATATTTAACTTGCTATGGCTTAGTCAACTCATCGGGCATGGAAATGCTTAAAAAATCACCATTTCCGTGCGTTTCTTCGACAAAATACATAATATTCTTAATTTCTAAACATCGTACAGTAGATTTGTGGTATTCTACATTGAGTATTGATTAAAAAATAATAATTAATTAATTAATTAATTAATTTTTCATAAAAAACCAATAAAACCAAAAAATCGAAAAAATAATTGCTAAAATAGTGTTTAGAAGACATACCTTTGTTTACAAGGAAGAGATGTTGATGTAGGCGGTGATTACGGCGGCGTAAGAACGGCAGCGTAAGAACGGCGTTCAAACGTAATCTCTCCTTTTCAAACGGTGGGGACGGCGGTGTGGAGGTGGTTCTACTCGACTTAACTTATATGTCTAGAACCATTCAAACGGACTATGTAATCTTTTGAATGGTTTTAATTATCCGTTTGAACATTAGTATTTATCGTTTGAGCGGTTTTTGTCAAAAAATTAGCAAAAAATTGAAAAATGTTCTAAAGATGTACCTTGATAAAATTTTAATTTAGGAGAAGTCTTGTTAAGCCACCATCTTCTCAATATGGGGCGACCGGACCATTGACATTAAGGATTGTGATTGATATTAATGTTTCTAATGTCTTTGAATCTTGATCGATTGTATTTTTTATAAACTTTATTTTTATTTAATAATTAAGAAAGTAATTATTAGTGAATTAATATTTTTTTAAAAATAATATTTAAAGATGTATAAAAAATATTTTTTAGAAAAGAAAAAGAAAAAGATTTTACACTTATTGGTCTAGTTTCTCATTTACTACTAGTTGGTCTATATCCCTCCAATTTTGACTCATAGAGAAAGAGCTAGTCTCGAATCTAAACAACACAGTATGATTGGACCAAAGAATAAGAGCCCTTGTTTGGTTACATATAATTTTTTAGTAAGTTTGAAAATTTCAAACCAAACATCTTCAAATCTACAGAAATTGTCCGATTTCCAACAAAATTTATTCTTGAAAAATACTAATCAAACATCTTTCCACCTCGATCTATCTACTAGTATCAATCCATTCATATAATATATTAATATAATATAATATAATATTTATGGCCATAGTAATAGTATATACTATATAGTACTATATACTATTAGTTTATAATTAACTAATATATATCATAATAGTATATATCATAATATATTACTAATACATATATTACTAATAAATAGTATATGGTACAAATATACTATTACTAATAGTTTTCATATAATGATAAAAATAAATATATTGTAACATATAAAGAGATGTGTTCGAACATTTTATGAATTTCTGTTCAAAGGCTTTATTTTCATTTGAACGGATATTTAAACATTCGAACGGTTTATTGGCAGTGGTGAGAAAAAATCCCGCCAATTAACTACTATTGATTACCGTTCTAATGTTTTTTTGGAAACGTTTGAATGGTTTATTGCATTAGTGGATATATAAACCTCCAATTAAACATTACTGGATTACCGTTCGAATGAATTATATTCGTTCGAACGATGTTGGAGAAATTGGAGCTCGCGGGAAAATTGGCGCGCTAAACATCTTCGCGTTCGACCGATACTTAATTTACGTTCTAACGGTAATTGAGAACTTAAAATCTTACTGCATGTCTCAGTTCCTCATTTTTCTTCCCTCATTTCTTTTCTTCTCCGTTTTTTCTCCAAATTCTTCTATCTTCTTTACACAATCATTCAGTCTATTATAGTACAAAGAGGATTGCACACTAATTTTTCTTAAAGGTATGACTTTTTTTTTTCATTTAACTTTAAATTCTACATGATTTGATACTATTATATATATATATATATTTTGTAGGTGTTTATTAGATTAAACACAAAACTTGTATTGTGTAGTTGTTTAGTAGATTAAATACAAAATATATAGTTGTGTAGGTGTTTATAGTTTATTGATTTTATAGTTTATATATTGTATAGGTGTTTATTAGATTAAACACAAAATATGTTTGTTAGAGGGTTATTATTCAAAGTATATATAGTTGTATTTACATATGATTGATTGGTTTGTAGTGTTTTATGAATATGAGTCTGCGATTAAAGTGAGATTGTGTTTGGTATGGATTGATTAGTTTCTGAGTTGATAGCGTTCGAACGCGGTAATATTCCGTTCGAATGCAAATAAGAATTCGAACGGTCATTTAAGTGTTCGAACAATTGTGCTCAATATGTTAGATAAAATTATATATGTTATGACTTAAAAATAATAAATATAAGAATTATTAATACTTAAACGCATATTAATACTTAAAAGATAATAGTTAGAAAAACTATATTACAATTAACTTAGAAATTTATAAAATTAAATTATAAATGACTTAAAAATAATAAAAACAATAATTATTAATAATCAAACTCATATTAATACTTAAAAGATAATAGTTGTAAATACTATCTTACAATTACCTTAAAAATTTATAAACTTAAATTATAAATGATTTAAAAATATATTTCATAAGAATTAGTAATAATCAAAAACTCATATTAATACTTAAAAGATAATAGTTGAAAAAACTATATTACAATTAACTTAAAAATTTATAAACTTAAATTATAAATGACTTAAAAATATATTTCATAAGAATTATCAATACTTAAACTCATATTAATATTTAAAAGATAATAATTGAAAAAACTATCTTACAATTAACTTAAAAATTTATAAACTTAAATTATAAATGACTTAAAAATATATTTCATAAGAATTATCAATTCTTAAACTCATATTAATATTTAAAAGATAATAGTTGGAAAAACTATCTTACAATTAATTTAAAAATTTATAAACTTAAATTATAAATGACTTAAAAATAGTTGGGGATTCTCGTATATTCTATTCTAGTATCATATTGTATTCTAAATGTTTTACATTACCATTGTCCCTAAATATTGTATATTCTATTTGCCATTGTGTTTAAATCTTAGACCTGTTCGAGAGTTATCAATCATGTTGAACGGTTGATTGATAACTTTTGTCCACCGTGGACAGTTTGGGATTGTAAGATTATTTTCGCAAACTATCAAACTATATCTATTGCATCTGACATTATGATTTTGGTAGAGTTATCCCTTATTGTTTTCTAGATATGCCGTTTTGGTGATGGTGCATTGATGTATTACTCATTAGTGTTTATGACCAGACGATCATTTTGGAAGAACTATGGAGAGATGTTGTCAAAATTTTGTTGGACGTGACAGATAATAGTTAATAGGTTGGCGATTATGATCTTACAATCCCGAATGGGATAGAACTAACCACCCGGTTAAATAAAGAAATTGCACAATATATTAGATAATTGATTATTTGTTGATGCACGTGACTACTTGGAATATGATATTAGACATAGATAAGAGTTGGATGCGAGTTAGGGATCGATTGTGTGAGGATTATAATGTACATGCTGAAGGAGTTAAAAAAATTTTGGAGTTCGCATCCTGTACAATTGGTAATGACGATCGTATCAGATGCCCATGCTGACTTTACAAGAATTTGCATTATCATAAGATAGAGTTGGTGAGGGAGCATCTGTTTGTCAAAAATATTAACCAAAGTTATATCGATTGAGTCTTACATGGAGAACCGTATCCAACGTCATTCAAACTTCGAGATGAAGAATAAGACATCGATGAAGACGTATATCCTGAGGAAGTTGGTGACGATCCCGAAGAAGATAGGGAGCAAATGCTGAGCGACATTGGTGTATGAATATTTATGGATAAAAGAGGAATAGATCCATCAAACTCAAATGATTTGTGCCATAACACTTTTACCCGCTTCTGGAATGATTCATAGTGTTAGTTATATCCAAAGTGTAGAAAGCACAATAAGTTGTCATTTACAGTTAGACAGCTTCATATAAAATTCATGTGTCGAATATCTATTAAAACTGTCAATATGTTACTCGAGTTGTTTAAGAAGGCACTTCCATTAGACAATATTTTACACTGCAACTTCTACTAAGCAAAACAGTTGAAAAGAGGACTCGGGTTTGATTACAATCTAATACATACATGTAAGAATGATTGTGTTATTTTGGCAAGAAAATGAGCAGTTGAATGAGTGTTTCAGTTGATTTGCCATAAATCAACATGAACAACTGAGAAGCAGAATGTGCCGCATAAAATTGTACGTCACTTTCCATTGATACTTATATTACAACAGTTATTCATGTTACGTTCAACGGCTGTGGATGTGACATGACACTCATCATCTAAAGTCAAGAATGATAATATTTTGTCACATCCTGCAGACTCAAGTTTGAAAGGAATTTGACTTAGAACACCTATGGTTTGCTAAAGAACCTTGTAATGTTCGACTTGAGTTAGCAACAGATGGATTTAATTTGTTTGGGAATAAGTCATAGTACTTGGCCAGTTGTACTTATACTATATAATCTACCACCATAAAAGTGTATGAAAGATCCATATTTCATGATGAGTTTACTCATTCCAGGTCCAAAACATTCTTGGTAACTCGCCCACTTACTTCTACTTCTATTAAGCTAGTAATAGCATGACTATCTTCTTCAATAGTACAACACTATTAAACCTCAAGGTAAGCCATACTACTCAAATCTTCAATCCACCAAAAACTATTGTACAACACCCATGGATCCTAATGCTTTATTAACTCACATACTTGATTATGTTATCCACCATTGATGCCTAAGTTTCAACTTCCAAGATTTTATCATACCCCATACATGGCGACTCATCAATCTCTCTTTAAGTTAAATAACAATGTCATTAATTCACCCAACTGGACACACACTCAAACTCCAAAGAAGAGTACAACCTCAAAATTTAAATCCTAGGTGACCTTAAGTCACAATTAATTTCTGAAGATAAACACAATAATTATTGACAACCATCAATCCATTGAGTAATCCGCTTTGACTGCACACTCCAATCGACTCACCAAAAACTCCAAGTCAAAATCTCTTGAATTTAATACTATCGTGATGACTCCTTTTCAACACCTATCAAAGCCACTTTTTCCAACCCAAAAATCAGACTAAGACTTGTACTTTCTGAAATCCATACACCCTCACAACTATTACATGTCGATCTCGTGCACCCTTAGCCAGAATCAATAACCCTTCAACGTGCAAGTGATCCATAACTACCATTTCCATCATCTAGATCTATATTCTCGAAATTAATAAGAATTATGTCATAGATCTGCACCATCTATTATCCTTAAACTTGATATAGATCAATCCTAAAACTTGAAATTATCACCTTAAACTAATAATAATTATTTTCCCGAACTAGATCAACATCTTCAATCCTTAGAAAATACACGAACTAGATCATTACCTTCCATCTCAAAAAAAATATTCTCATTAAAAATTCCTATATTAATAACTCAACTGCGATCAATCTCATTTTAATGTTCACTGACTAATCAGCCTCCAAAGTAAATCAAGCTAGCATACCAAGCCTACAGAATTAAAAACTTAAATCTTATTACAAATTAATTCTTCAAATTCGCAATTCTAGAACCTTAAACTAGATAAAAATCATTTTCCAAAATCCTAAAGATCGATGACCTTAAATCTAAAACACTCACCTTATAAAGCTTGCAAAATTCTAAATCCCCAAATGATACCAAATTGTTTATCCGAGTTGGCAAAATCTAATTCTTCTAATTTAATTAATCCCTCAAATGCTTGTTGAACCTATCACCTAAATCCCATAAATCTATTTCCTAAGAACTATAGGGCCTCAAACCTTAGATAAACTTCTCATAAATCTAACTTTGAAGTTCGTTGAACTTACAACCACCTACTCCATAGGCTCATGTTATAATTCCACGAAATCTAAAATCTCAATTATCATATTCCCCAAAGAGATCACCCAGACCTTGTCATTCCCTTCAATCCTCGATATTATAAAAGTAAACCAAGTTGATAAAAGTTCAAGTCTACTTCACTAAATATTAATACCTATTAATGACATCCTCGGTCGTATCATCTTCTTGTCATAGCATAACCTTTAATCCCACACTTACTCAAAACAAGTGAAGATATAATATAGCAAAATAACTTAAACTAAGGCACAATATCACAACATGAAATAAAATCAGTAAAATTGAAATAGCATACAACAAAATGAATAAAACAAATGAAGAAGTACACTATAAATAATTAAAACAAATAAAATAGCCAACCATAAAATAAAATAAACTAACACAACAAAATAAATAAGTAAACAAAGAAGTATACAATAAATAAATAAAACCAATAAAAATAACATACTTTAAATTAAATAATTTCAAATCTTAATTTTAAAACTTTCTAGTACTGCACATATGTTACATGTGGTTTTATCCAAAGCCGAACTGCTCTGATACCACCTGTAACGTCCCAATTCTTACGTACAAAATAATACGGGAATCGTGACGTCAGGATGATGACAACACAGGTCACGCATCCCAACGACAAGTGTTCAAGTGTGTGCAACATGCAAACGTGTACAACAAAAAGCAGCGGATAAAATAAATAAGTCAACTAAGTACTAAAATTTGTTTACTACAAATATCCAAAAACAAAAACATTTAAAAGCAATATCACTGTCCCATAAAAATAATACAAAACTGAAAATACAAATACATGTGATCCTAGATCACTCATTCGGCAGAGCCAAATTCTCTGGCTTAACATCTGTATCATCAATATCAAAATTTACGGTACTAGGAAATGATACCGCAGATAAGTTATAATCCAAACAACCTCGAGATAAAAACGCATTAATGTAACCAACCATGCGTGCATATGATGCAATATGTATGAAATCCAAAAATATCATTTTTTCTGAAAATGAATATTTTTCCAACACACGCCAAAGTCTCATTTGGCCCAAAATAATAATCTATCATTTTTTTAGAAAATGACTCACACAAATCCTTTATCCAACACACGCTATTTTTTCAGAAAATAGTCATTTATCCATTTTATCTGTATGCACCATGATCTTCCCCAGGGACCATCCGCACACCCTGACTTCATAAGGAGCGATGCCCAGTTCCGCACCCAGTGTGTTCGTGGCCAGGCATCCTCTAGCCCCAGCTAGCAGAAGGGCCACGGAGTCGACACGAGACTCGTCTGATCCCATTGTCGCCCAGTGACAACCTATGGGACGTCATTTAGTATATTCCACTCCCGAGTGACTAGAGGAGCTCCATCGAGATAATGTCACATCTCGGTTTGAAGTCGTGATACACGCAACCAAAAATTATTTCCACATGAAAATTCAGTTTTCAATAAACACATGAATATGAATGCAATTACCCGAAAACTCAGTTTCATTTACAAACATGAACATGTGTGCACATGCAATGTACCAGACCAACATTAATATCCAACAACCAACCAAATACAGCACAATCCAATCACGCAACCAACCAGTATTCAGTAAATGAGTGTTAGTGCAAAAATACATTTAAATCTCAAAAGTTATTTGGAAAAATACTTATAGCACTATATAGCATTTTTTGGAGGATCACAGAGATACTAGAAGCAGCCAAACAACAACTGAGTAGTGCCAAATGCATTGAGCCGTGGGTCTCAAAAACTCAGTTTTGAATAAGGTCAAACCAAGACTCGAAATTACTAGACTAGGGTCTAGAGAGATTGGTGAAGCTAAAGGTGGTGGCCTTTGGTTGTAGGTGGCAGCGTAGGTGGCGGTTTAAGGCAAAAAAGGATGAAATAGAAGATGTAGATAATGGGACTTCACCGGTGACGGATCGAAACTGGAGTTGGGTCCATTAGGTAGCTAAGAGGTCGAGGAAGATGTGGTGAAGAGGTGGTGGCCAATGGCTGTGCGACGGTGGCGGGGCGAGCACACAAAGCCGTGCTGCTTAGGCAGTGCGTGTGGGCTATTGCCGGCGAGGGAGAGGCTAAGATCAGAGATGTGGGGTCGCCGACCGGTGGGAGAGGCAATGGACTGGGCGGTGCCGACCATGATGACACGCAACAGTGCCGACTAGGAGAGGGACGATCGGCCGAAGGAGAGAAATGAGAGAGAGAGAGAGAGAGAGAGAGAGAGAGAGAGAGAGAGGGTCGCGCGGGAGGAGAGAGACTGAGAGGAATTAGAGAGAGAAAAAAAAAGAAGAGAAAAGAAAAGAGGAAAAAGAAAAGATGGGAAAAAGAAATGAAATCCAATCTTTACTATTAGGGTCCCAAAAATAATCCAATGAAACTGATTTTAAAACAATAAACTAAACAAAATAATTCAAACGCAGTGAAAGACTTAAATAAAAAAAAAATTTAAAACTCATAAATAAACTAATTTAAGTTAAAGATCAATTTAAATGTAAAACAGTAATTAATAACAAGAAAACATATCGAAAATAATTTTCACAACTTAAAAAATATTATAAAATAATATATTAAAACCTCCATAATTTTAACACAAGAGAACCAATATTTGAATTAATTAAAATAATCATTTAATTAAAATACACTAAAATACGGGGTGTTACAGATAGCAGAATTGAAAGACTTGTGGGAGAATGGGGTCTTAACATTTATTTAATTCATTAACAGACAAGTCGTTCAAATTGAAGGTATAGTCTCGATGTTATGCACATTGAAAAAAATATATGCAAGTCCGTGTTAGGAATATTGATATCAATTGAAGGTAAAACGAAAGATAATATAAACTCACGGAAAAATCTAAACCAGTTGAGAATTAGACCTGAAATGCACTTGTAACAAAGTAGTTCATCTGTTTACATGCCAATTAGGTGGTATACATTGTCAATGAACGAAATGGCTATATTTTGTGAGTGGCTGCAGAAGATTAAATTACCGAACGGGTATGCATCGAATCTAACAAAATGTATGCGAACAAATAACTGAAAAATTACTAGACTAAAAAGTCATGATTGTCATGTATTTTTACAACGTGTATTACCTATTGGTATCCGTGGGTTCTTGACTAGGGATGTGCAGGTTGCGTTAATTGAATTGGGTGCATGTTTTATAGATTTATGTGCTAGAACGTTGAATGTAGAAGCTTTGGATCATATGGAACGAGAAATTGCACTAATATTGTGTAAGTTGGAGAGTATTTTCCCACCGTTATTCTTCAACATAATGGTTCACTTAACCATTCATTTGCCACATGAGGCTCGACTTGTAGGACCAGTCTAGTATAGGTCGATGTATTCAATTGAACGATTTATTGAAAAATTAAAACGCACAGTAGGTAATAAGGCCCGTCAAGAAGGATCAATTGCAGAAATATATATTGATGATGAATGACATACATTCTATTCCAAATACTTCCACGATGTTGACACAAGGTTTCATAGGCCAGAAAGAAACTTTGATGTTGACCAAGCAAGACAATGGAGCAGATTTTCTGTATTTTTCCAACAAGTACGTCCACTTGGCGCTCATGGTGGTTATGATTTGTGTTAAAGGGAATTGGACAAAAACCAATGGTACGTGCTAAATAATTGCCCAAAGATAGAGAGCTACTTGAAATAAGTTCGACTTAATTGTTAATTACTCATTGAATTTACTTGTTAAACAATTATAAGAATATATTTATTGTTGATAATTTTTAATTTTAATGATCATATTAATGTGCTCAAAGAATTGGGAGTAAATGATATAGACTAGAAACATGAATAGGAGTTCCCACAATGGTTCGAACAATGGATATGACATTATACAGATGCAATTTAGCTCTAATATATTTAAAATAGAGGGGAACAGTTGAATGGTTGAATGTTTATACTTTATTTAATATGTAGGTTGTACAAATGTATGCGAGTAATCCAAACGATATATCAGACGAACTATATACACTGGCACGTGGCCCCTCGAGACGTGCTGCTTGATATTCTGCATGTATTTCTCACGGAAGTAAGTATCATACAATTGGTCGATAACTTTATAGAAAAACATAAAATAATGGTATCCTTGTCAAAGGAAGTCATGATTGAGACAATATTGATTTCTATGAAGTTATCGTAGATATAATTAGACTGAGATATGTGAGGGAGCTTGTGGTTTATATATTTAAATGTGATTGGTGGGATTTAAGCAATTCTCGAAGGGAAAAATGCTAGGATCAATATTTTCTGAGTATTAATACATCTAAAAAATGGTAAGAAGATGATCATTTTATTTTGGCTTCCCAAACATCTCAAGTATTCTATTTAGATGATCCTCAATTAGGAAATCAATGGCAAGTAGTTCAAAAGTTTTATCCTAGAAATATTTATAACGTTATTCTTGAAGCGGAGGGACAAGAAGAAAAAAATGATCCCTCTACTCAAGAAGCATACCAAGAGAGTCACCTGCCTTAAACTTATTTGTGGATTTGAGCCAGTATGAGATGATCTTATTACATTGGGAAGATATTGAGGCTGAAATAGTTAAGGCGATAGTTGATTAAAGTGTTAGTCATCTAAAGTATTTACAAATGATGATGAAACTGAATCTATAGATAAAATTGATATAAATAATTGACCACGATTTTGTATTCACTTATATACAGTATCTCGCAATTATGCCATCAAAGAGGAAGGAAGTTCGCATCCCATCTCCGTCTGTTCCTAACTCTCCGTCTGACTCACCATTAGAGACTGACTCTACGGAATAAGGTAAATAGCTAATAGTTATTTTTTTAATTAAGATATATTATAATTGATACGGGGTAAATAAATAATATTATTTTATAGAAATAACAGTACAATCTCATCACAGACCAGGCATTACTAGAGGCGTGACATTGGAAAAATATTATAAAATAGGTAAGATAAATATTAACATTCCTAACGAACATACCGGAGGAGAGGGACAACAAGCAACTTGGCTTGCATCGCATGTGGGTGCTCTTACACGAACTTATGCACCTTTGGCTAGTGTTCATGGCATAAAGTCCTGCAAGATGTGAAAGAGCTTATAAAAAAGCGTTATTTGATACGTAATATTTAAGTAATAAATTTCTATTGATATTATTTAATTTTCTAAATTAGTATATCTTTGTGTATACACTTTTTTAAAGATGACTTCGAACTAAATTTTGGTCGGAGAGATGAGCGTAGGATTGTCGAAGAGTTAATGTGTAATGCATTCTACAAGTATAAAGTAAGGTGTTACGAGCATTACAAGAAGGACGAGAATAAGGAAGATGGATGCCAGTATCATATTCAGGATGTCCGACCTGAAGAATAGTAAAGACTTTACGACATGTTTGATGATCCATCATATAAGGTAAAGTGAATGAATTCTTTGTGTCAGATTTTTAATTTTCACTTACTAACTTTTATAACTTCTACGCAGGAGCGAAGTTCTATAAACAAAATGAATAGATCAAAGTTGAAGATTCATCATCATGCAGGCTTAAGATCTTTCCATCGCCTCTCTCAAAAATTGGTAATGTATTTTTTTTAATCACTATTCTATATAGTTTGTTTTTAATATTGACTTTATATCTTAATAATGTCTCTTGTAGAAAAAATCAGACACCAATTATGATCTGACAAAATTATATGTTTAATCACATACTAATAGTAATGAAGAGTGGACTCATCCCAATGTTTGTGAGAATTATGTAAATATTATAATTTCTTTAAATTAAACATATTTCAATTATTCTGTCAAGATTAATTTTATATATTGTGTGTAAGATAAAATGGTTGCCCTCCATGCTGAAACTGTATCAGATCAGAATTCATTAACGAGTGATGTTGAAATTTTTACACAAATTTTGGGTCAATGTTCATGATATTTGAGGGGTTTGGGTCGCTGTGTAAAGCATTCAGACTCTTCATCAAGTCAAGTACTACTGCCATTGCGTTAGAGAATGCAAATTTTAAAATCAAAGACTTGATTGCAAAACAGCATGAGTTAGATGGTCAATTGATAAAACAAGCAGACATGAAGATGCACATAAAACAACAAGAAGATCAACAAAGAGAGATGCAATTCCAAATGCAAGAACAACAAAGACAGATGTAGTTTCAAATGCAGATGCTTATGCAACAATTCAGGCCTCCAAGCAATTAATTTTTTTTAGAAGTGTTTTTATATATTGAATAATTATATATCATGTACTGATAATTTTGTTAGTATTATTAGTATTTTATGTTATTTAGTTCTGACTCATTAGATTAGTTTTTATTTATATTGAATAATTTGTAATGTATTTTTAAAATATAAATATCTATTTGGTTTTAAATTACTATTGTCCATAAAAATAATAATCGTTCGAACTCTCATCAAACGTTCGAACACATATAAATCAAAGATAACAGTTCAAATATCACATGTTAAAGTTCGAACGGTAAAAAATTTGCTCGCCGTTCGAACTGGAAATGCCCTATTTACGATCAATCGACCAGTCATGAAGTACCAGTTCGAACAGTCCATAATTGTTCGAAAATTATATCTAACGTTCGAACGACTTTTCGGGACAAATTTAAATAGTCCCAGGAAAAAAAATCCGTTCGAATCAAATCGAATGGTCCAACTAAATTTCATCCCAAAAGATTTTTTTTTGGGACGAATTTGTGATTTTCGTTTCAAAATACATTTTGGGACAGTTTTCTTCGGATAACCCTGGGACATTTTTTTTTCGTCCCAAAAGATTTTTTGGGACAAAATGCAAGGATTTTGGGATGAAAATTTTCATTCTAAAATCCATTTTTTGTTGTAGTGATATTAATTCAAATTATTTCACTATTATTCATAAATTATTTTATTACTATTTATACACATTTTTTATTTTATCTTATTTCATCATTTCATCGAATATGTGTGTATTTTTATTGTTGTGTGTATATTACTATCTATATATTTTGTGGAGGGATGCTTCTACTTGAGAGGTGAAGTTGACGAGTCAGATTCTATTAATATTTTATTCTAGTGAATCAAAGTGATTGCTAAATGCTACATATCAAAGTGATTCTATTAATACTTAATTATTTTTTACTACATCATCTATTTACCAGTTTCATTGTCTATTTGAAATTTTTATTATTTTTATTATTATTTTTAAGTATTGTTTTAATATTCTTAATTATTAAAAAGATTTTAAAAAAATATACAACTTCACTAGTCAATTTTTTAACTATTAAATAAAATAAAATAATAAGAAATTTAAAAAAAATAAGAATAAAAAATAATAAGAAGTAATAAGCCTATCATTATTTATTTTTACGTTTGGAAAAGTCTAAGAGCCTGTTTGGGGTTGCGGTGGGAGGCCTGAAAAGTGCTTAAATAGCACTAAAAGTACTTTAATAATAAATAATGGTAGTTTGGATATTTTATATAAAAGTATTTTTTAAGTCTAAATAAGTTAGAAATGACGTTGGAGGAAAAGCTTCATTTTGATGCTTTTCTACCAACGGACTTTTCATCATACCGGAAAACGTGGATAAAGTTTTGCCAAAAGACTAAAATGTTTAAGTAATTTTTATTAATTACATCCTTTAACCTTTGGATTCCTCAAACTCTCAACAAGTGTCGGTGGGAAAGCATATAACCCAGAAAATATCTTTGGATTGGAAACTCAAACACATCTACCCATCCAGAAGAGCACCAGGGTGTTGCCGATCACCATGTGAGCCTCATCGCTAGCAGCAGTGAAAACATGCCAAGAATGGGAGGGGGTTTTAGAGGGCATAACTGAGGCCTTTCTATAGCAAAGATTTAAATTTAATAAGAATGACCTTAATGTATTTTTCAAATGAATTTTGCATTACTTTTGATTTCTTATCCTAAATTGTATGCAGGTAAATATTACTTGGTAGATGCTGAATATCCTCATATGAACAGATACATGGGGCCATATAGAAAGGAACGATATCATCTACCAGACTTTCGACATGGTCCTCGACCAATGGGTATGCATGAAATATTTAATCATGCACATTCGTCGCTTAGATGCACTATTGAGAGAACATTTGGAGTGTGGAAAAATAGATGGAAGATATTAGATCATATGCCAAATTTTCCTTATGATAAGCAAGTCAAAATTGTCGTGGCATCTATGGCTATTCATAATTTTATTAGAACTCATGCATTGAAGGATATTGAGTTCAAGCCATACGATGACGACGAGGATTATCTACCTCCTGGAAGCACGGAGGACGAAGAAGCAGAAGATTACTCGAGCATGCAACAATTAGAGATATCTAGTGAAAATGTTATGAATATTGAGCATGATTTTATTGCTCTTTCACTTATGCATCGTTGAAGAGATTTTTTTTCATAATAATTACTGAAGAACTTATTAGACTATTTTTGTTGTTATTTTATTATAATATTTGATTCCTATCAAGGATATGTCCTTTTATGTCATTTTTACCTTAAAAAGTACTTTTTTAATTTGTTTCCAAACAAATCAAATCTAATATATTTGAAAGTGCTTTAGACATAAGGATCCCAAACAGTAAATAGCTTTTTAATAGTAGAGCTTATTAAGTAAAGCTCTAAGCTATAAGCCTTAAGCTAAAAATAATATTTCTCACTGCAATCCCAAACATGCTCTAAATGTAGTTGATTTGGAGGACCAATCGCGCACCAACCTCCACCTAGATTAAAACAGTTCATTTTATTTAAATGAAATGGTTGACCGGTACGTGGGAAGAGAATTTAAATGAAAGGAAAGTGGAAATTTAGAAGGGAGATGGTTGGCTCGTATCTGGGTGCTTGAGCAAAAGGGAGATGGAGAGATCATTGGTGGCATAGGGGTTCGAGATCTGGATGGAGACGATAACGGGATCGCCGGGCCTGTACACTTCCTTATCAGTTTGGAGCTTCAAAGTGGGCTGGAAAATTGAACAGAACAATCCCATGAACAAAAATTCATCTTCCAGAGGAAGAAAAAAACCATGCCCAAGTACAGATTATGAGAGACAAAAAAGTCCAGAAGCTTCCCTGCCCCTCCCACAAAGAAAGATAAAAAAAGGAACCCAATTGAGAGAATGTGGGAAACACAACAAACCCATAAACAACAAAGCAATAGAAAAGTGTTTAAAACACTGAGTTTGGTGACATGCCCATATCTGCAAAAGAATTTCATAAACACAAGGAAGTAAAGTGAAGGGAGTGTTTTTATGGGAATTGCAATTTTTCTTGTTCGCTCCAAGTCTCCAACTCTTCACTCTTTGTTTAAACACTCTCTTTTGTCCTCAGAAAGAAAAAAAATGATCACTTTGTCTTCCTAGAATTTTCTATATCTCCCTCCAACATAAACATAATTTTGTGAATAGTTTTAAGTTATATTTGGGGGCAAAGATGAGAAATCTCATCTCTATCTCATCTCACCTCATCATTACATTTTTTTCAAATTTTCATATAAAATATAATAAACAATTCAACTTTTTCAAATTTTAATTCAATTTTTTCAAATCTCAAAACAATAATAATATTAAAAGAATAATATTTTAAACTTTTATTTTAATACTATTCATAAAATTTTCAAAAATTCTCATCTTATCTTAACATTCAAACCTAACAAAATCTTCGATGAGTTCGGATTCCGAATGATTCTCCTTGGGGTGATCTCAGTTTCTAAATAGGAATGCTACCTTACCAAAGTTTCCATCACTATTACATGGTTCCTCTGCATTTGGTGGATGTCCTCAATCATGGGTATGAATAAAATCTCTTGTCGTCGTTCTTTTTCTTCACTTCAATTTTTTTTTTTTAGGTAATATATCATAAAAATGGCATCTTACACCTCAGCATTTGGTACGCAGTTGGTGCCCCCCAACTGCCTGTACCTAGCAGAACTGTTTTCATTTAGCATCTGCATGACAAAGATGAGGATGCTATTTTTATATCCTAATTAAATAGGGGTCATGAGGAGTAAAATGACGCAATTCCTCTTTAAAAAAAGAAAGAGGAAGGAAAATGCTTGTTCTTGCTGCGTGGCCATATTATGATCCGTCCATGCATGCTTTAGGTTTTTCAACTTTTTTCTTTTTGGGAATATAATAAAGTATTCTAGATTGAGGAATCGTGCTTCTCTTTTAACTTTCAACTTGTAGTGTCTTGACACGTTTCAACGAAGATCAAAGGTTTCAGAAAATATGAAGTCCTCAAAATCTGCTACTTGTCTTGTCTGAATGTATATGCTAGCTACTTTTGCACAATCTTCTGGAAATGGTTTTGATCTGTTTGCTGGTGTTCAGTCCAGTTGGAACACGACCTGTTCTTTATAATTTGAATGATGTTATTGTTGGCTTTTATTTGCAATTTAATATTTTTTAGCGTCTAAACTATCAAAATCTCTCGTTTTAACAGTAAGACGGGATAATATGATTTTAGATAAATTAAATAAAATATTATTTTTTAATATTATTATTATTTTAAAATTTTAAAAAAATTGAATTGTTTATTATATTTTATATGAAGAATTTAAAAAAATTATAATAATGAGATAAGATAAGATGAAACCGTTTCTATATCTAAACGGGACCTTGTTTCGTTTGGTTACTCAATTCAGATAAGATGAAATGAGATATTTCGAATAATAGTAAAATTTTTGAGTTAATATGAGATGAAATAGTTTATAAAAAAAATGTATTTGGACAGTCAGATGAGATGAAATAGTTTTTAATTGTTAAGATTTGAAAAATGTGTGGGTCCCACTATTAATTAGAGAGTCAGAAATTTCACTGTTAACGCACTGTTTAATTACTGTTGATGACTGTTCAGTTACTGTTCACTATTTTTTACTGTTTGTTTAAGTGGATTTTTTAAAATTTAAAAATGAAATATAATGTGTTTGGATAGGAAAAACTAATGTATGGTACAGATAAGATGTAAAATGAGAAAAAAATCTCATTTATATCGTGTAACCAAACCGAGCTTTAATCTCTAAAATCGTGTTACAACATCGAAGCATGACATTCTTTTAACAAGGCAATCTTTTTTTATTTGAATTATCAAGGATAGGAGGAAGTAATTGAAGGTCACTTCTTTATCTAGACGTGATCATTATAACATCTTATCTGTCGATAATTGGACAACGAAAAGTCGCAAACACTCCTTCAATCGTGAGAAGGCCACCTTGTTAAGTTCAGAAGTCTATAATCACCATTTCTAAGCTGGGGCTACTTATTGGGCCGAAAAGGGTCTACCTGTTGAAAAGTTTTGTGATAGGCTTGAAGCCCACGTCTCTTCTAGCAATCTGGAATAATTACTAGGATTGGTTGACATGATGTTGTGACATGAAAGCCTATTGAATAGGTGCTTCCAAGTTCAGATATTAAAATCATAAAAAATGAATGTAATATTATATTGGAGTACGAACATCAGTGTAAATGTTTTTTTTTTAAAAACATTTCTTAAACATCCTTAATTGTTAAGAATAAATAAAAAATAACTAATAATCAATTTTTTAATTATTAAAAAAATAAAATAAAACAAATGTGTTAACACTTAAAAATAGAGCAATAAGTCAGAAGGAGAGAAAAAGTCATTCCCAACCCGTTATGTCTATTCGGGCCTCAGTCAGTATAGTGTGGAGCCCCTCGCAGTGGTCCAATACAACTGTACGTGGTTCGACGTAATATCTATGTCTACGGAAGTTTGGAGATGGGAGAATCTACTATAATATGATTGTTTTAGAGTCTTTTATGGTCTCCCATCCTCATTGTACAATGAAAATAAAAGCTTTATTTTCTGTGGAGATCTCATCGTTAAAGTCCCTATCGTGAGGCTAAAGAAGTTATAGGAGGAGTTGAAGTCCATATGCCAAAAAAGTCATCTGGAAGCCTTCTTTATCTTCTGATCCTCCCTTGCTTTATATCTCATTTTCTTTTCTTTACATCACATCTCCACTTTTCCTCCTAATACTATTTTTCTTCCTTAGTTTTTGTCTCCTTATTCCTTCTCTCTTTCTTCCCTCCAGATGAAACTCCCCTTGGACTAAGCTCGAAGATTATGAGCTTGAGATATTTTGTCCCCTCCAATACGAGTAGATATATTTGAGAGTCAAATTAACATTTTCCTTTCAAAATGGGATGAGTTAGTCCTGACTTAATAGCTAAGGATTCTTGCATTTCTAGCACCACAATATGCATATATCTTGGGTTAGCAAGTAAAGATTTAGGTTGTTTTTTTATAGTAAAATAATCTTAGATATTTTGTGAATAGTAATAAAAAAATAATAATAAAATGTTAAATAGTAATGAATAATAATAAAAATAATAATAATAATAGAATGTTCTACCAAACGGAGCCTAATTGTTTTGAAGAAGCACATGTACCATCTACTCTAATTCCCTTTGACCAAATATTCAAAAACTTTTAGATGTGCGTTAAAAATGCTTGTGGTCCCAAGACAGATATATACTGCTGTTTACGCCATAAATTATTAAAGAGACTGGTTGAGGTTGGCCTTGGGGAGTTGTCTCATTATTTTTGCCACCAGTGGTGGCTGAACTGCATTTATGACACCTATAATGCATAGGCAATTATTTTCTTGCAATTCGAGAATTTATGGTACCCATGAAAAACAGTGAACAAAACACAAATCTTTCTCTGTTTTTTGTTTTCTATTTGTCCTTTTTGCCAAGAATTAAACTACTACAAAACTAGGGAAAATGCAAATGATTTCCAAGCAATATGGTCATTGCTTTGGACATATATGCTTCTCCAAATAATTGCCAATAAACAGAGTGTACTGAGTTTAGTCTCAAACCAAAGCCCAAAACAGTTAACTAACTGGTATTAGCACTGTTATTCTCACATGATTCCCAACCGCCAACCAGAGATGAATACATTGATTAAAAAAAAAAAAAAAAAAACTACCACATAAGATCAGCTCAGCTCAACTTTTTATTCTCTCCTCATGATATTACAACAAGGGTATAGGAATTAGCTGATCATCAGAACCTTGGGGGTCCACCGGGACCACCAGGGCCACCAAAGCCAGGTGGGCCACCAAATAAGGGTCCACAGCAGCTCTCAAAGATGCAGCAGCAGCACAGCAAATAGAAGCTGTTCAAAAAAAAAAAAAAAAGGAGAAAAAACAAGATAGAATTATTTGTGTTCTTGATCAAAGTTCCCAGTCTCATTGATATTAGTCTATTTCAGCTGTTTTTTTTTTAGGTACTTAGATGGTTTGAGAAAGAAAAGAAAAAGATCCAAAGTCAACAGAGATATTGAAAACTAATTACCAGGATGATACAAGGCGGCATATACCACCGCAGAGAAAATCAAAGCAACCACATCCCGGGCCTCCTGGCCCTCCCGGCGGCGGTCCCCAAGGTGGAGGCATCTCTCTCGATCGCTAGTCTCTGATCTCCTGAGTTTGCTCAAAGATTGCCAACTATAATTCTTTCAGTACCGAGCTTGCAATGCGCTTAAAATGAGCTAAACCTGTAGTCCTCTTTATATAGATTACTTTCAAGACAGAGATGTGTAGTAAATATATATAATGTTTTTAGTTTTTTTGTTTTGTTTTAAATTTTTTCCTCTGGGAGGAGAAAGAAAGCTTATCGGCTAAGGAAGTAAGGGATCCATGAAGATTTTCCAGCTGGAAGCATTTATCATGCATAGATAGTACTGTTGGACTGGTAAGTAGAAGAAAGTCAAAAACAATATGTTTGGTTTGGTCGTTGAGGATACCTGACTTTCAAACGAAACTAAAAAACCTAACATTCAAAGTCGTCTCCATTCTTTTGCTTTTTTTTGGGTTTGAAAATTGATATTTTATAGTTACAGAGTCGGCAAATATCACTAGCTCATTTAAAAAAAAGTGAATTAAAATGAGATTTACATAAAAAAAAAAAATTATATTTTTTAACAATTATTTTAAAAATAAATATACTATACAACCTCTAAGAATTAGTGGTTTCCATTCTTTTGTTTTGTCAACACGTGTTAATGTTTTGTCATATTAAACTGTAATCGTGTCCGAATACCATGAGGCATCAAATATTATATAGAACTTTCTTTTAAGCTCTATAAATCTTATAACTAATATTGTTTTTAGACTTAGATGAGATGAAATGAGATGAAATGAAATTAAAATTAAAAAATTGAATAAAATATTATTTGAATATATTTTTTAATATTATATTTATTTTAGAATTTAAAAAAATTGAATTGTTTATTTTATTTGGTATAAAAATTTAAAAAAATTATAATGATAGGAAGTGAAGTTTTCAAAATTTTAAATTTTAGTCTTAAAAAAAATAATTTACTCACAACATATTCTACAATATATTTTACAACAATGTGTTAAAGTGAGAAGTATTTTGATAAAATGATATAAAAAAATAACAATATTTTATTAAAACACCCTCATTTTAACACATTATTATAAAATGTGTTGTAGAATATGTTGTGAATGTATCATTACTTGAAAAAAAAAAAAAAAACCCTTAAATAAATAAGGGTGTTTGCCGCTTTGCATGAATAATCGCTTCATGTGGAATAAAAAAAAGAAAAACTAAACACAGTCGTCCTATGCAACGGTGGTGCAATCGTGGGCCCACCTCTTCCCGTACATGCCCCCTCCCCTTCTCCTGCAGCCTCTCTCTCTCCCTCTGCATCTCGATTTCCGACTATCTCACTTCTCCATGCCCATTACTATTACCAGATACCATTGTAGAGAACTCCTCCTCACACTACTGACATGGGGTTGAGTTCCATAAACTTTCAAGGTCCGGGTTGAATACATTAGTATCAAGAGTGAAAGCAACAAATAAAAAAAAGAAAAAGGAATTACTTATTTGAAATGATTCTTTGGTTACTCCATAATAGATTGGATCATCGCTTAAATAAGTGATGTAATTCCAGCCAAAAGCTGATCCTCCAATAACATATGTCTTATGAATTTTAACATCTTTAGCTCCCCGCTTCTCAGACGCAACACTTGAGAAGAACTTATTCTCAGATGGTTTTACAAATGCCTTGTCTTGTTGAGGCAGCTCCATTGTTGGCTTAAGATTCTGGGGCTGCTCTTGCGGCTTTTGATCATCCTGGTTTTCACCTGAAAAGGGCTGGCTTTCTACCACGTTCTTACTCTTGTAGAAACTGTTTCTGCAGTGATCTTTTTGTATAGTTCCTTCAGAAATTTTATCTGTTTTAGTATTTCTTCAGCTGCCTTATACTTCTAAGGATAGGTTTGGGATGAGATGAAAATTTTGTGTTTTATTTTAGAGTTTAAAATATTATTTTTTAATTTTAAATTTTGAAAAAATTGAATTGAAATTTAAAAAAGATGTATTGAAATTTAAAAAAGTTGAATTATTTACTATATTTTATATGAAGATTTAAAAAAAATATAATGATAAATTGAGATAAGATAAAAATTTTTATACCCCAAATCAGTCCTAAAAGTCAGGGATCCTGAGAATCTCAACAAAATGAGGACGAAACTCTTTACTAACGGCATGCATCTGAAAGTAGTTGGAGTTCTGCATATAAATACTTGTGTCAAGCGGTCTCTTCATGCTCTTCAGAGGAAGAGGAGTGGGAGCAGGAGGTTTTGGAGGTGGGCACTGGGAGATAGTTGTTGAGAGTTGAGTCGATGTGGTCTGGGCAGGCATAGGTTCTTCCATTAACGATGGGCTGAGGTGTTGTTGGGGCTCCGTTCAAACAAATGAAGGAGAGAGAGAGAGAGGCGCTTGGCTGTGAAAAAATCTTCTCCAACCTTCTTTTTGTTTTTATTTTTAATTTTTTATTAATATTGACGGGACACCTACGTCAAACGATTGCACGCCAACTCCTCTCGCGACTGTACGTAGCGAAACTGATAAAAAAATGACGCGTGTATCACAATACGTACCTTGCCCTTCCGTGTCGGTGCCTATTCATAAATGTCAAATGAATAAGTATCTACCCACATGGACCGATTTCGTACGTCGAGCTACATGCAGTTAATGCATATATTTAAAAGTATGGATAAGAAGAAAATAGAAAGCATGGATAAACTCCTCCGACAGGACACGTGGATCACTTGAGGTGTCCTGTTAGTTTAAAATTTATAATCAATTAAGTTGGATTGTTTGTTTTCAAAATTAAAATTTTAAATTTTAAAAATTTTGAAAATTTCTAATTTTATAATTATAATTTTTTTAATTTTTATATAAAATAAAATAAAAAATTTAATTTTTTAAAATTTTCAAATAAATATAATATTAAAAAATATATTTTAATAATATTTTATTTAATTTTTCAACTTTAATTTCATCTTATAAAACAAATGAGACATTAATGAAAAAGTTCTGTTCAAATGAGTGCCTCTAGAATGTCGTCTAGTTTTGATAACGTGCTTGGTATAAAATTATTTTTATTTAATTTAATTTTTATTTATTTTTAATATTTTTAAAAAATAAACAAATATTAATATACTAAAAATTATTTTCTTAATTATTAAGTAAAAATATTAAAAAAAATTTAAAAAAATATATAAATAGTTAAAATGAGAAGACAAATTCAAGCGGCATACTAACATTTTCTATTCATAATACATTTTGTAGATGATTATTTAAATAATGTGAATAATGTATTTTACACATCAATTTGAGAATAGAATAACCTAAATTAGTATATTTTTAAATATTACACGAATATTGTTAATTTTATTTAAAATGGGCAGTAGTGAAAAATTAAAATGCATGGTGATTAGGAATTATTTTGAGAATGATCAAAATATTCTCTTCCATTATTGTTAGATATAAAATGTGTAAAACAGGTTGCAAGCTCATTCAATTGTTCGTCTACTATACAATAATGGAAGAGAGAAAAATATAATAGATGTGTCAAGAAATGGACATTGGCTTAAAACTTAAAAAAAAAAAAAAAAAAAAAAAACACAGACAAAACAAATTTCAAACTCAATATATAATGAATTATCTAGTGAAGGCCTAATTTAAGCCTCTTTTATTTATATAAATGAGATGAGATAAGATGAAATAAAAATTAAATAAAATATTATTAGAATATAATTTTTTAATATTATTTCTATTTAAAAATTAAAAAAATTATAATAATTAAATGAGATGAGATGGCTTGTAAAAACAAATGAGATGTCTCAAATTATGTAAAGAATTAATCTTTGCATCAGCCTACACACCACGCACCATAACTTTTTTTATTTATTTTTCTTATTAAATGTGTATTATATGGATGATGAATAAAAAAATATAAATGTTTCAAGAAGAGTAAAATAAAAAAAAAATTGAAAAAATAAAAAACATATTGGTGTGTGGTGTATAGGCTTATGCATAGCAATGCTCTTATGTAAATAATTGTACATTAGGTTTTGCAATGCGTCAGTCACTATTTATCTCTACACCTCACACTTGATAATTTTTTATTTATTTTTTCATAAGGTGTGAGGCGTTTGCAGTGAATAGAGGGTTATCCGATTATACTGTAGATCCATAATAAAATAAAATAAAAGGACCAATAATTTTATAGAATATTTAATTAAGGTAATAAATTTAATATTCCCAACTTAATAATTATTTAACTAGAGGGTTTATACATGATACGTTATCACGTGCACGTAGATCTACGAGACTACGATTACTATTTTTTTTTCATGCTTCGGTAATATGCGAGATCTTTTAAAAATATAAACTAATAAAAACAAGTAGATGTTATTATTTATATTCTTAACACTGATTTTCTCATACGTAGGCGAGACTCTTATTTGATACGTTGACTCAACATGTAAAATATTTTCACATGTTAATCTGTAATATTATTCTATTAATCCCAAAAGAAAATTTCTGGATCTCTACCGACACCTACCAACGAAATCAACACAGGCTGTTATGAAGATATCGGGTTGGCACTGATCGGCAGTATCCTGTTTGAGTATTGCTATGCATAAGCTTACGTACCATATATTAAAGTGTTTTTTATTTATTTTATTTTATTTTTATTTTACTCTTATTAAAATATTTATATTTTTTTATTCATCATCTATATAATACACATTTAATAAGAGAAACAAATAAAAAAAATAAAAAAAATAATGATATATGGTGTGTAGGCTGATGCAAAGATTAATTCATCCTATTTACTTGTGATTTTTGAGTACTTTGATCATGCCTTTCGTTCTCTCACTTATTTTATCTTATGATCTTGTCGTCTTCTTATTCTTCTTTTTTTTAATTTTGATTTTGATTTTTAAGTTTTGCCTAAAAGCAAACCCACCTTGATTAATTGGTTTTGATTTTGGTCAACACAATAAGTGTCATAAACAGCTTGATTACTTTAAGTAGTTGTTTGGATTGAGAAACATTATGATTAATTCATCTCATTATTATAATTTTCATAAATTTCCACGTATAATATAATAAACAATTCAAAATTTTTAAATATCAAAATAATAATAATATTAGAAAATAATATTCTAATAATATTTTATTCAATTTTCATCTTAAATTATTTTATCTCATCTCACTATCCAAACATCTCATTCAAACTTCTCAAAATATGTGCACCCTAAGATATTGATGCCAATATTTTCAAACAACCACTCGAAGAAAAACTGCCAAAAACAAAAAATCCCACTTATAAATGGAATCATATGAATTTACAAGAAAACTTTGATGTGAAATCTGGGTCCTGAAGTTTTAGTTAAGAATCATAACGAGGTAAAAGTTACGAGGTCGATGGATCCCGATTAAGAATTTCAGAAGATCAGCCATTCCAATCAATTATATCCTTCGAGTCGTATATAGTTTCATATATACTGAGTTATTTTGAGAACAAATATATGTAAACGATTGGAATATGGAATCATGAGTAACAGTTTGATTCGATAATCAGTACAAATGTTGAGAAAGAAAGACATGAAGTGAGAAAACTAAAAGAACAGCGATGTCCTTCAACAGTACAGTATCTTTGGCTCCAAATCAGTCATTATTTTCACATAACAGATGGACATGATGATGAACTATCAGGAACACTTCAAAATTAAAAATGACTTGAAAGCTCAAACAGCAGCAGTAGCACGCAGTGATTGTATGGATGGTAGGATGGATATGAGATCAGAAGATTATGGTCCCGGTGGTCCCGGTGGGCCAGGTGGGCCTCCAGGCCCGGGTGGCCCACCAAAGCAATCTTGTAGC
>QEOT01001536.1:91255-101373 GCA_003123785.1 Pterocarya stenoptera
ATATCTCTACATCCAAATAAAGTATTTTCAAACCATTCAACACTCTTCTTACACTCCTACTGTTTACATGTCAAGAATAGCATATAATTATTGTTTATGTAGCACATACAGACAAACTCCATCACAGCCTTCTTCTCTCTCTCTCTGTTCATGATTCGACAATCCCATGTCCCTTCTTCCTCAACTATTCACTATAATATTTATTAATATTTTTTATAACTATTAAATAAAATCACAATAATTTTATCACTATTATATATATAATATTGTAACTATAATATTTATCACTATTACACAAAATAAAATTACTATAATATTTATCACTATTATATAAAAATAAATAAAATCACTATAATATTTATTATTATTATATATAAATAAAATCATCATTCCATCATCATTAAAAAAAATCAATCATTGATGGACCCACACCTTTTTCAACTACTTACTCAAAAGTCAACAACTCAACATACTTCATACATCCAGACAACTCAAACTACTCTCAATGGAACCCACAAATCCACTCCAATCTCTACTCACAACTATTCACAACATTTCTCAACACTTCTCGTTGTCCAAACACAGCCTTAGTAGACTGAAAGAATCAATTCGGTCATGGACCTTCCTCCATGACCAATCAAACCGGACCAATTACACTCCTAGCAACTGCCGACAGCCATGCATTCTTGATCCTCCATGTTGATCACAATGTTTGCTTTATCTGCTCTTTCATTTTTGCATCCATATATTTTGGTATGTGAGGGCCATGCGTTATCATAGCACACAAGGGCCTCAAGCAGCAGCACCTCAATCGGCAGCTTATCTCTTGTAAATCCATCTTTCACGCCATTCTTTATAGATTCTATAAAAACTTAAAAAGAAAGAAAGAAAGAAAGAAAGAAAGAAAGAAAGAAAGTGTTTAAGATGATGGTAATAGATCAGTCGTGCTTTTCTGATTAGTAGTTTGCAATGCTCAATCAATCAACCCACGATCGATAAAATATCATTTTTGTAATTTTATATTTATCGTGATTGTATTTTGGTTACATGATGAGGTACGTACGTATTTATTTTGGTTACATATGATCATATGACATCGCAGGAAATGTAGTTTCAGATGGCATAGGATGAGTAGCAGCCAATTTAAGGTAATTGCTGACTGGCATGCGAAGATGATGTATGGTTTAAGGAACCCTATGTAAGGTCGATGTTTAACCCCCTTCACCTTGGCCCCTTCTCAAGATTTATCTACTGGGATGGATGCCTTTGCTTTCTCGTCAAGTCATCCGCAGAAGAAAGTTACCCCAACGTACTCATCAAAACTGCTCTCCAACTGCTCTCAAAATATGTTAATTTATAAATTTATTTTTATAAAATTTTTATACGTAAATACGTGAAAGAGACTAATACAGTGAGTTTGTATTATACGGTCTTGTTTAGTTTTACAGATGGTCTCAATATATCTTATCTGGTCTCAACATCTAAACAACATTTAAAGTTTTAAACGTAAACATTTTTTAATTTCAAATTTTTATTTAATTATTACAATTTTTTCAAATTTTGAAACAAAATATAAAAATTATTCAACTTTTTCAAATTCAAAAACAAAAATTATATTCTAATCATTTTTTTTTAAACTTTATAATATTTATATTTTATATTCAATTTTTTCTCTCTTTCTTTCCAAAATTTCATAAACATCTTAATTCAAATTATTTCATTATTATTCATAAACTAATCTCATTAATATTTATACACATTTTTTTATTTTATCTTGTTTCATCCTTTTCACCAAATGATGCCTTAAGTTCTAGTTGTTTGTTTATTACTTTCTTTGTATTTTGTGCAGGGATGCTTCTACTCGTGAGGTGAAGTCGATGAGTCTGATTCTATTAATATTTTATTCTTATGAATCAAAGCGATTGGTAAATGCTACATATCAAAGTGATTCTATTAATACTTAATTATTTTTTACTACATCGTCTATTTACCACCTCTTTACTACATCGTCTATTTGAAATTTTTATTATTCTTTTGAAATATTTTTTTAATATCTTTAATTATTAAAAAAATTAAAAAATATATAATTTTATTAATAATCAATTTCTTAACTATTAAATAAAATAATAATAATAAAAAAATTTTTTAAAAAATAATAAATAGATAGTAAGAAATAGTAAACCTATCATTATTATTTCATTTTGAAAAAAGATAGTTTGTCGCCTTAATTTGACTGTTCTACTTGACGGCTGATCAAAAAAATTTTTTTTAACTTAATGATTAAAGAAATGATTTTAAATGTATTAATGTATTTTTTTATTTTTTAAAAATATTAAAAAAACATGAAAAAAAGAAGAATAAAAAAGCTGAAGGCTGTAAACAAGAGTGGACTATGGGCGACTCATTCAATTTTTTCGTTTAGCATATGCATGACAAAGATATTTTAAAAGATGATGCTATTTTTATATCCAAATTAAAGAGGGGTCATGACGAGTAAAATGACGCAATTCCTCTTTAAAAAAAAAAAAAAAAAAAAAAAAAAAAAAGGAAAGAGGAAGGGAAATGACATTACTTGTTCTTGCTGCGTGGCCATATTATGATCCATCCATGCATGCTTTAGGTTTTTCAACTTTTTTCTTTTTGGGAATATAATAAAGTATTCTAGATTGAGGAATCGTGCTTCTCTTTTAACTTTCAACTTGTAGTGTCTTGACACGTTTCAACGAAGATCAAAGGTTTCAGAAAATATAAAGTCCTCAAAATCTGCTACTTGTCTTGTCTGAATATATATGCTAGCTACTTTTGCACAATCTTCTGAATATAGTTTTGATCCGTTTGCTGGTGTTCAATCCAGTTGGAACACGACTTGTTCTTTATAATTTGAATGATATTATTGTTGGCTTTTATTTTAAATTTCATATGTTTTAGCGTCTAAACTATCAACATCGACACGTTATGAGTTGATTTGGATAGTGAGAAGAGATGAAATAATTTTTATATAAATTAAATAAAATATTATTAAAATATTATTTTTTAATATTATTATTGTTTTGAAATTTGAAAAAAATCGAATTGTTTATCATATTTTGTACGAGAATTTAAAAAAGTTGTAATAAAAAGATGAGATAAAACCATTTCTATATCCAAACGAGACCTAAGCTTCATTTGATTACACAGTTCAGATGAGATGAGATATTTCGAATAGTAATAAAATTCTTGAATTAAGATAAGAAGAAATAATTTGTAAAAAAAATGTGTATTTGAATAGTGAGATGAGATGAGATAGTTTTTAATTTTTGAGATTTGAAAAATGTGTGGGTCCACTATTAATTAGAAAGCCAAAAATGTAACTGATCACGCATTGTTTGATTACAGTTGATGACTGTTCAGTTACTGTTTATTATTGTTTGTTTAAGTGGATTTTTTAAAATTTAGAGATAAAATATAATGTGTTTGAATAGGAAAAACTAATGTACGGTACAAATGAGATGCAAAATCGAAAAAAATTTCATATGTATCGTGTAACCAATCCTAGTTTGGATAGCGAGAAGTGTTGATAAGTGTTGTGAATAGTTGTGAGTAGAGATTGGAGTGAGTTTGTAGGTCCCATTGAAAGTATTTTGAGTTGTTTAGATGTATGAAGTATGTTGAGTTGTTAACTTTTAGATAGGTAGTTAAAAATGTGTGGGTCCCATCAATGATTATTTTTTTAATGATGATTTTATTTATATATAATAGTGATAAATATTATAATGATTTTATTTTTATATTTTTATATAATAGTGATAAATATTATAATAATTTTATTTTTATATAATAATGATTTATTTATTTATTTATTTATATATAATAGTAAAAAATATTATAATAATTTTATAATAATAAAGAAACTATTACTGTTGCATTTCTCTCAATTCGCGTGCAAAACTGCAAATCGTCTCCCTCTGTCTCATTTTCCACTGTTTCAGCTCAATTCCAAATCACATCAGTCTATGTCGAGCTCTCAGAACACGCACCTAAGCTACCAGGACATCGTGCGACGTTAGCTTTGGTCTCAGATGACCTCCGGTCCGTACGAAAACGTGTTTGGATGTTGAAGAATTCTGGTCCATACGAAAAGTTCTCATATGACTTCGAGGTATTTTGACTATCCAAACCCAGCAGATCCAATCTCCAAAGTCGTGTTACAACATCGAAGGATGACATTCTTTTAACAAGGCAATCTTTTTTTTCTTGAATTATAAGGATAGGAGGAAGTAATTGAAGGTCACTTCTTTATCTAGACGTGATCGTTATAACATCTTATCTGTCGATAATTAGACAGCGAAAAGTCGCAAACACTCCTTCAATCGTGAGAAGGCAGGCCACCTTGTTAAGTTCAGAAGTCTAAAATCAACATTTCTAAGCTGGGCTCTTATTGGGCCGAAAAGGGTCTACCTATTGTAAAGTTTTGTGATAGGCTTGAAGCCCACGTCTCTTCTAGCAATTAGGAATAATTACTAGGATTGGTTCACGTGATGTTGTGTCATGAAAGCCTGTTGAATAGGTACTTCCAAGTTCAGATATTAAAATCATAAAAAATAAATGTAATACTATATTGGAGTAGGAACAATGGGCATGAATTTCAAACTAGTCAATGCTAGGATGTACATTAAATATGTACTTCAAATATACACATAAGTGTAAATTTTTTTTCTTTTTTCTTTTTAGATATTTCTTAAACATTCTTAATCATTAAGTAAATAAAATAAAATTCACTAATAGTCACTTACTTAACTATTAACAAAAATAAAAATAAAATAAAATATATTAACACCTTAAAATAGCGCAACAGGCAGAAATGAGAGAAATAGTCATTCCCGACCCGCTGCGTCTATTCAGACCTCAATTGATATAGGAGCCCCCTGGCGGTGGTCCAGTGCAGTTGTACGTGATTCGGCGTAATGTCTACATCCACGAAAATTTAAAAGGGGAGAATTCACTATAATATGATTGTTTTACAATCTCTTATAGTCTCCCATTCTCATTGTACAATTGAGATAGGAGCTCTACTTTCTAATGGAGATCTCGTCGCTGGAGTCAAGACGTGCGGCTGAATAAATTCTAGGAGAAGTCAAAGTCCAGCCGCCTAAAAAGTCATCTGGAAGCTCCCTTTATCCTCTGATTCTTTCTCAACCTTTTGTCCCCTCATTCATTCTCTCTTTCTTCTCTCTAGATGAATCTGCCCTTGGAGTGAGCTCGAAGACCCATTATGGGTTTGGGATATTTTATCCCCTTCAATATGAGTGAGCACATTTGAGAGTCATATTAATATTTTCCTTTCAAAATTGGATGACTGAGTACTAACTTAATGGCTAAGGATTCTTGCATTTCTTAGCACCACACCATGCATATATCTTGGACCAGATAGTAAAGATTTATTGTGTTTGAATAATGAAGTGATCTCATATATTTTATAAATAGTAATGAAATAATAATAATAAAATATTAAATAGTAGTAAATAGTAATAAACAAAGTAAGTGAAAAGTAATAATAAAATAATAAATAATAGTAGAGTATTCTACCAAACGGAGCAATTGTTTTGAAGAAGCACATTCTGCAAATCTGCATGCCATGTACTTACATTGGTAGTGGATTATGCATCTTCATATGTAAAATCATATCTTTTGAAAATTGATTTTGCATATAATGAAAAACTCCCACATTGGATTAAGCATTTTTTAACCAAATAATAATAAAATATTCATTATTTTATAATTTTTTTCCTATAAATCTGGACATTGTTTATTTTTATGCATCTAGATAGTATATTGTTAATCTGGATGGTCCAATAAGTTAAAAATAATGTTGGAGACCAAATATAAAGAGACCGAATAATGTTAGGGACCGAATAATGAATATTTTATTCCGGATGGTATATTGGTGTTCTGATAGAGAGAAAAAACATTAAAAATAATGTTTGGAGAATCAACGGTACTTTTTCAAGTTTGAAAAAGTACTATTTATAGCTATGTAAAAATTTAGAGATACATAAGTCAATACAGATAAATTTAAAGACATATTATTCAAATTTGAAGATGAAGATAAAGATGAAAAAGCCATTACTAGTGCTCCTTTATCTTCCGATTCTTCCTTGCTTTATATCTCATTTTCTATTCTTTACTTCACATCTCTACTTTTCCTTTTGACACCATTTTTCTTCCTCAGCCTTTTGTCCCCTCATTTATTCTCTCTTTCTTCCCTCCAAATGAATCCCCCCTTAGACTGAGCTCGAAAACCCATTATGGGCTTGAGATATTTTATCCCTTTCAATATGAGTAGGTACATTTGAGTGATACTAGTATTTTCCTTTCAAAATGGTTTGACTAAGTACTGACTTAATTGCTAAGGGTTCTTACATTTCTAGCACCACACCATTCATATATCTTAGACTAGCAAGAAAAGATTTAGTTGCGTTTGGATAGTGAGGTAATTTTAAATATTTTGTGATTAATAGTAAAAAAATAATAATAAAATATTAAATAATAAAAAATAGTAATAAAAAATAAATAAGAAATAGCGGAATATTCTACCAAACAGAGCAATTGTTTTGAAGAAGCACATTCTGCTAATCTACATGCCATCTACTTTAATTCCCTCAACCAACAAATATTCAAAAAATTCAGGATTTGCACGTGGCTTTGGATGGGCTTTAAAATTGGTTGTGATCCCAAGGCAGATATATACTGCTATCTACACCGTAAATTATCAAGGACGATGTTATGTCCACCGCCCTCCGTGCCCGCTGAGAGTTATTGTTAGATATAATTGATTTTTTTATTTTGTTATTTTTTTTACATATATTTTTTAAAAAAATAAAAAATCATAATATTATTAAAAATATTTCATTAATTAAAAAAATTAAAATAAAATAAAAATTTCAACAATAACACCTAGCAGTAAATACTAGTGGTAAAAGTATAATTTTTATTAAAAGATTACAGAAAAAAACACTACAGCCATGTAACTCTTAGTTATTTTGGTGTTTTTTTTTTTTTACTTTATATATATATATTTTAATTTTTTTAATTTTTTTTTAAAAAAATATAATATTATTAAAAAATACTTTCTTAATTATCAAATAAAAAAAAAACCAACAAAAAATGCGAGCTATAGCTCCCAGTGAGAATTCGGAGCGGTGGGAGTAGCAATATTCAATTATTAAAGAGACTGTTTGGGGGTCGGCCTTGGGTAGTTGTCTCATTATTTTTGCCACCAGTGGTGGCTGAACTGCATTTATGACATCTATAATGCATAGGCAATTATTTTCTTGCAATTTGAGAATTTATGGTACCATGCAAAACAGTGAACAAAAACACAAATCTTTCCCTGTTTTTTTGTTTTCTATTTTACCTTTTTGCCAAGAATTAAACTGCTACAAAACTAGGTTAAATGCAAATGATTTCCAAGCAATATGGTCATTGCTTTGGACCTATAAATATATATATATATATATACATACTTCTCCAAATAATTGCCAATAAACAGTGTACTGAGTTTAGTCTCAAACCAAAGCCCAAAACAATCAACTAACTGGTATTTGCACTGTTATTCTCACATTCCCAACCACCAACCAGATATGAATACATTGATATAAATTAAAAAAAAAAAAAAAAAAAACTAGTACAACCACATAAGATCAGCTCAGCTCTACTTTTTATTCTCTCCTCACGATATTACAACAAGGGTATAGGAATTAACTGATCATCAGAACCTTGGGGGTCCACCAGGACCACCAGGGCCACCATGGCCACCAGGGCCACCAAATAAGGGTCCACAGCACCTCTCAAAGATGCAGCAGCAGCACAGCACATAGAAGCTGTTAAAAAAAAAAAAAAAGGAGAAAAAACAAGATAAAATTATTTGTGTTCTTGATCAAAGTTCATAGTCTCATTGATATTGGTCTATTTCTGCTGTTTTTTTCAGGTACTTAGATGGTTTGAGAAAGAAAAGAAAAAGATACAAACACAACAGAGATATTGAAAACTAATTACCAGGATGATAAAAGGCGGCATATTCCACCGCAGAGAAAATCAAAGCAACCACATCCCGGGCCTCCTGGCCCTCCCGGTGGAGGCATCTCTCTCGATCGCTAGTCTGATCTCCTGAGTTTGCTCAAACTTGCCAACTAATTCTTTCAGTGCCGAGCTTGCAATGCGCTTAAAATGAGCTAAACCCGTAGTCCTCTTTATATAGATTACTTTCAAGATAGAGATATGTAGTAAATATATATAATGTTTTTATTTTTTTAGTTTTGTTTTAGATATTTTCCTCTGGGAGGAGAAAGAAAGCTTGTCGGCTAAGGAAGTAAGGGATCCATGAAGACTTCCCAGCTGGAAGCTTTCTAGCATGCATGGATAGTACTCTTGGACTGGTAAGTTGAAGAAACTCAACAGCATGTTTGGTTTGGTCCTTCAGGAAACCTGACTTTCAAACGAAACTAAAACCTAACATTCAAGATCTATGGATAGATGAAGAAATTGCCCACAACACTCAAGTTTTCTGGCAAGAAGACCTTGAAAGGAATGGGTAAGAGTGTGCAAAATGAACTTTTGCAACTTGAAATGAATTAAATATAGATATATGAGAACTTATAAAAATATGATTAAGATTCGCTACAAAATAAAAGCAATTTGGGACGTGAAATCATGATTGGGGTTTGCTTGGATTATTATCAATTAATATAGCATTGATTGGAATTTAATGTCTAGTAGTAAGGACCATAAAAGATTCTTGAGCATGTTCTATGATTGGTACGTTCCAATAATTCTGTTATGCTCCTTCCGTATCTTTTTCAAAACATTATTGTACCATAATAGGTTGCTCTCCATATATTTATTACACACTCTTTCTCAATAACGTGGTCCTTATCGGCCACTGCTAGGGGCATAAGGTTTTTCATTCGGATCCGACTAATGAAGAAATTGGTCACTCTCGATCCAAGAAAGTAAGGAGTTCAGTTTTAGGTGGGGTTTACTTTAGACCGGATAACACCACCCTAAAATCGAACTGACCAATCAAATTTAGGCTGTGTTTGAATGTTGAACTGAATTCAGTTAAATTGAGTTCTTTATGAATAGCAGTGAGTTGAGTAATAAAAAGAATTATGTGAGACCCATCTAAACTGAGTTTAAAGTATGTTTGAATGTTAATATGAGTTTAGTACTTTTTATGAAAAATTGAAAAAAGATTGTGAGTCCCATATATAAAGATGTTTTAAGTTAAAAAAGGTTGTGAGTCCCACGTGTAAGAAGGTTTTGAGTTGGGATGAATTTAGTAATTTAAAAGTTGAGTGTTTGGATATTAAAATCAACTTAAAATTAGACTGAACTCAGTTGAGTTCAGTAACCAAACAAAGCTTAATATCTAAATTTTTAAATAATTTTTTATATGATGTTTTATAATTTCTTATCTGGTTATATAAATTGAAAACAAGTAATTACGTAATTTTCTTCTAATTAATTATAGGTAATTATTTGATTTTTTTTCTAACTTAATTATTTGTACTCAGATTATATAAAATACTAAAGGTTAAAATTTTTAAGACAATGTATTAACTATTAATTATCGATAATACACATATTATTAACATTATCAATTTATTATACTCAATTAAAATACTTAATTAGTTAAGTAAGCTGGACAATTTCGATTAAATCATTTACTTTTTTTTTTTTTCATTTTATATTACTTTGTGTCAAAAACTTTATTAAAAAAAAGATCTAGACTTAAACCCTTCAATAAAATTGATCAAAGTGGTCCAATCCAAAGGCCTTATCAGTCTGTACTTTTAGTAGACCGAAAGAATCAATTCGGTCATGGACCTTCCTCCATGACCGACCAATCAAACCGGACCAATTACACTCCTAACAACTGCCGACAGCCATGCATTCTTGATCCTCCATGTTGATCACAATGTTTGCTTTATCTGCTCTTTCATTTTTGCATCCATATATTTTGGTATGTGAGGGCCATGCGTTATCATAGCACACAAGGGCCTCAAGCAGCAGTACCTCAATCGGCAGCTTATCTCTTGTAAATCCATCTTTCACGCCATTCTTTATAGATTCTATAAAAA
>QEOT01001536.1:101454-159410 GCA_003123785.1 Pterocarya stenoptera
AAAAAAATATTAGTTTATTTTAATCCACAAATAAAATAATAATTTTCCTTATAAATTTTATATATACGAATACTTAGCACTACCTCAAGTTTTTTTTTTTAATATTTTAATAGGAATAATATGTTTAAGATGATGGTAATAGATCATTCGTGCTTTTCTGATTAGTAGTTTGCAATGCTCAATCAATCAACCCACGATAGATAAAATATCATTTTTGTAATTTTATATTTATCGTGAATGTATTTTGGTTACATGATGAGGTACGTCGTATTTATTTTGGTTACATATGATCATATGACATCGCAGGAAATGTAGTTTCAGATGGCACAGCATGAGTAGCCAGCCAATTTAAGGTAATTGCTGACTGGTATGCGAAGATGATGTATGGTTTAAGGAACCCTATGTAAGGTCAATATTTAACCCCCTTCACCTGGCCCCTTCTTAATATTTTTCTACTGGGATGGATGCCTTTGCTTTCTCGTCAAGTCATCCGCAGAAGGAAGTTACCCCAACTTACTCATCAAAACTGCTCTCCAACTGCTGCATTGCCCTCAAACTGATAAAATTATATATTGAGGTTATTTGATGTGATGTAAAAATTATATTCTTACAATTTTTTTTTTTTAATTTTATAATATTTATATTCATTTTTTTTTCTTCCTTTCTAAAACTCTATAAACATACACTACAACAAACTCGTCCCAAAAATATTTAAGGATGAAATTTTTTTTGTCCTTAAAAGTCATTATAATTGATGACTTGACAAAATTGTTAGAACATAAAAATATCTGTTCGAATAGTATTTTCTGTGATGATTTAAAGCATCTCAAAAAGTTTTTTCTATTCGAACGGAAAAATCTTAGTAGGGAAATATTTTATTATGGCGGGGAAAGCTTAAAATTGTTCGACCGATAATTATATGTGTTCGAACGGATAATATTTGGGGCCAAAATCTGGCGGGAAGGTTTCTAAACCATTTGAACGGAATATATTTAGTACGAACATATTCAAGCACAACATTTATACATTCAAACGTATAATATTAATCTCAGTACGTAATTCAAAATATTAAAAATATATATATCAACCATTTATAATATATATATTACAAATTCATTAATTAATTTGATGTAATTAATTTGAAACTTTTTTAATGATTTCTTTTATGTTAAATAAGATTTTTAATTATTTAAATATTATCAGTCATACACCATATAATATAAATCAATAATTACTCCAGAAAAGACAAAATATTTAATTTACAACTAAAGCAAATTATCAAAAGACCATAAATATTGTCCATAACAATAAAATATATATATAAATAGAAATTATGACTAAGATGCGAGGTCTTTGCACACATTCTCGACTGCAACTAAGTGTCTTTATACCTATACCAGTCGAGTACTAAGCGTGACTTGAGTTACATTATTAGCATTAATCTCTGTACGTAACTTATTAACCTCTATACGTAACTTAGACAAGCTAGCCATAATCTTTGTACGCAACTTAGTCACGGCAGTATGCACTGCATCGATCATCGCTGATCCAATCTCAGCATGCAGTACGTCGGCCATCTCCTTGTGAGTAGATGTGTGTGATGCGTCAGCCTGTGTAGATGCCTCACCAGCCGATACTCCGGTATCTCTCGGCTGTGCATCTTTCTGAATATCAGCTCTGTCTTCAGGAACAGGTCCACAAAAACAAAATGTCGAGGCTCCGTGACAAGGTGATATTGTTGATGGGTCCCATCGGCTGGCATGAACGCTAGGCAACTCATGGCACAACTCCGAAATGTAGCAAAAATCGAGTGATCAGGATCCCGAACTGTAGTATATCTGTTGTAATGTACCGAGCTTCTGATTGGATCCTCTCAAATATATACCTCATGAGGTCGATCGGAATGCCACGAGTGACCCATGTCATAAATCTCGCTCAATCAATACCAACCTCGGTCTTGTGTTGCTGAGGATCAATATTGTTGGCGATGATCAAATTATTGATCTTAAAGAAAGAAGATAAATCTGCCTGCTTAATACTCTTCGTCCCATTGTACACTGGAGCATCTGGACCAACAATCAAGTTTCTGACCTCGTGATCAGCAAGTTTATTGATCTCATCCGTGTAAACTGGTGGATCGTCCTAAGACATCTCTGCATCACCTGAAGGATCAGACTCTCTAGGTGGCAGGTTCGGATAGGTATCGACCAGCCTAGGAATACCGAGATATGCAGCGAGTCCGTCCGCAGAAAATATAACGGGTGCTCCTCGGACACAGATCTTGTATGCCCCTCCATCGTATGGGCTGGCACCACCGAACTCTTTATAAAACTCAGCAACGATCTTAATGTAGGAAAGCAGCTCAATTCCTTCTTCTCACTGATCTAAGATTGGTGGCCAACCACAATCATTGAATACTGATGGAAGGGAACGACCCTCCCATATAAGAGCCACAAAATCAGACTGATTTACCTGTCGCTCAAGTAAAATAATCCGCTCGCAAACTATTTAGATGAAAGGTTCTCTTGATCTATCACGTTTACAACCCTTATAAGACATTATAAGAACGTGAACTTTTAAAAATAAAATATATATTCAACATTAGTGATAACATTTAATATGAGAAAAGATTTATAAAATTATATACTAATAGCAATTCAATAAATTAATTGATAGAACAATTCAATAAAACGATGAAAATAATTTAATAATAAGCTAATAAAAATTAAATATTTACGTTCGAACGATATACAAAGTGGTCGAATGGAACGGTTCAAACCATTCGAACGGTTAAGAAGTGTTTAAACAATTATGTTAAAAGTCATTCGAACACATCATAAAGCGTTCGAACGGAAAACAGATTTAACTCGCTATGGCTTAGTCAACTCATCGGGCATGGAAATGCTTAAAAAATCATCATTTTCGTGCGTTTCTTTGACAAAATACATAATATTCTTAATTTCTAAACATCCTACGGTGGATTTGTGGTGTTCTACGGTTAGTATTGATTAAAATAATAATATTAATTAATTAATTAATTAATTTTTCATCGAAAACCAATAAAACCAAAAAATCGAAAAAATAATTGGTAAAATAGTGTTTAGAAGACATACCTTTGTTTACAAGGAAGAGATGTTGATGTAGGCGATGATTACGGCGGCGTAAGAACGGCGTTCAAACGTAATCTCTCATTTTCAAACGGTGGGGACGACGGTGTGGAGGTGGTTCTACTCGACTTAACTTATATGTCCAGAACCATTCGAACGGATTATGTAATCTTTTGAACGGTTTTAATTATCCGTTTGAACATTAGTATTTATCATTTGAACGGTTTTTGTCAAAAGTTTAGCAAAAAATTGAAAAATGTTCTAACGATGTACCTCAATAAAATTTTAATTTAGGAGAAGCCTTGTTAAGCCACCATCTTCTCAATATGGGGCGACCGGACCATTGACATTAAGGATTGTGATTGATATTAATGTTTCTAATGTCTTTGAATCTTGATCGATTGTATTTTTTATAAACGATATTTTTATTTAATAATTAAGAAAGTAATTATTAGTTAATTAATATTTTTTTAAAAATAATATTTAAAGATGTATAAAAAATATTTTTTAGAAAAGAAAAAGAAAAAAGATTTTACACTTATCGGTCCAGTTTCTCATTTACTACTAGTTGGTCTATATCCCTCCAATTTTGACTCACAAAGAAAGAGCTAGTCTTGAGTCTAAACAACACAGTATGATTGGGCCAAAGAATAAGAGCCCTTGTTTGGTTCCAGATAATTTTTTAGTAAGTTTGAAAATTTCAAACCAAACATCTTCAAATCTACATAAATTGTCTGATTTCCAACAAAAATTATTCTTGAAAAATACTAATCAAACATCTTTCCACCTCGATCTATCTACTAGTATCAATCCATTCATATAATATATTAATATAATATAATATATATATGGCCAAAGTAATAGTATATACTATATAGTACTATATACTATTAGTTTATAATTAACTAATATATATCATAATAGTATATATCATAATATATTACTAATACATATATTACTAATAGTATATGGTACAAATATACTATTACTAATAGTTTTCATATAATGATAAAAATAAATATATTGTAAAATATAAAGAGATGTGTTCGAACGTTTTATGAATTTCTGTTCAAAGGCTTTATTTTCATTTGAATGGATATTTAAACATTCGAACGGTTTATTGGCAGTGGTGAGAAAAAATCCCGCCAATTAACTACTATTGATTATCGTTAGAATGTTTTTTTGGAAACGTTCGAATGGTTTATTGCATTAGTGGATATATAAACCTCCAATTAAACATTACTGGATTACCGTTCGAATGAATTATATTCGTTCGAACGATGTTGGAGAAATTGGAGCTCGTGGGAAAATTGGCGCGCTCAGCATCTTCGCGTTTGACCGATACTTAATTTACGTTCTAACGGTAATTGAGAACTTAAAAATCTTACTACATGCCTCAGTTCCTCATTTTTCTTCCCTCATTTCTTTTCTTCTCCCTTTTTTCTCCAAATTCTTCTATCTTCTTTACACAATCATTCAGTCTATCATAGTACAAAGAGGATTGCACACTAATTTTTCTTAAAGGTATGACTTCTTTTTTTTTTTCATTTAACTTTAAATTCTACATGATTTGATACCATTTTATATATATATATTTTGTAGGTGTTTATTAGATTAAACACAAAATATGTTTGTTAGAGGGTTATTATTCAAAGTATATATAGTTGTATTTACATATGATTGACTGGTTTGTAGTGTTTTATGAATATGAGTTTGTGATGAAAGTGAGATTGTGTTTGGTATGGATTGATTAGTTTCTGAGTTGATAGCGTTCGAACGCGGTAATATTCCGTTCGAATGCAAATAAGAATTCGAACAGTTGTGCTCAATATGTTAGATAAAATTATATATGTTATGACTTAAAAATAATAAACATAAGAATTATTAATACTTAAACGCGTATTAATACTTAAAAGATAATAGTTAGAAAAACTATATTACAATTAACTTAGAAATTTATAAAATTAAATTATAAATGACTTAAAAATAATAAAAACAAGAATTATTAATAATCAAACTCATATTAATACTTAAAAGATAATAGTTGTAAATACTATCTTACAATTACCTTAAAAATTTATAAACTTAAATTATAAATGATTTAAAAATATATTTCATAAGAATTAGTAATAATCAAAAACTCATATTAATACTTAAAAGATAATAGTTGGAAAAACTATATTACAATTAACTTAAAAATTTATAAACTTAAATTATAAATGACTTAAAAATATATTTCATAAGAATTATCAATACTTAAACTCATATTAATATTTAAAAGATAATAATTGAAAAAACTATCTTACAATTAACTTAAAACTTTATAAACTTAAATTATAAATGACTTAAAAATATATTTCATAAGAATTATCAATACTTAAACTCATATTAATATTTAAAAGATAATAGTTAGAAAAACTATCTTACAATTAACTTAAAAATCTATAAACTTAAATTATAAATGACTTAAAAATAGTTGGGGATTCTCGTATATTCTATTCTAGTATCATATTGTATTCTAAATGTTTTACATTACCATTGTCCCTAAATATTGTATATTCTATTTGCCATTGTGTTTAAATCTTAGACCTGTTCGAGAGTTATCAATCATGTTGAACGGTTGATTGATAACTTTTGTCCACCGTGGATAGTTTGGGATTGTAAGATTATTTTTCCAAACTATCAAACTATATCTATTGCATCCGACATTATGATTTTGGTAGAGTTATCCCTTATTGTTTTCTAGATATGCCGTTTCGGTGATGGTGCATTGATGTATTACTCATTAGTGTGCATGACCAAACGAGTATTTTGGGAGAACTATGGGGAGATGTTGTCAAAATTTTGTTGGACGTGACAGATAATAGTTAATAGGTTGGCGATTATGATCTTACAACCCGGTTAAATAAAGAAATTGCACAATATATTAAATAATTGATTATTTGTTGATGCACGTGACTACTTGGAATATGATATTAGACATAGATAAGAGTTGGATGCGAGTTAGGGATCGATTGTGTGAGGATTACAATATACATGTTGAAGGAGTTAAAAAAATTTTGGAGTTCGCATCCTGTACAATTGGTAATGACGATCGTATCAGATGCCCATGTTGACTTTGCAAGAATTTGCGTTCTCATAAGATAGAGTTGGTGAGGTAGCATCTGTTTGTCAAAAGCATTAACCAAAGTTATATCGATTGAGTCTTACATGGAGAACCGTATCCAACGTCATTCGAACTTCGAGATGAAGAATAAGACATCCATGAAGATGTACATCCTGAGGAAGTTGGTGACGATCCCGAAGAAGATATGGCGCAAATGCTGAGCGACATTGGTGCAGGAATATTTATGGATAAAAGAGGAATAGATCCATCAAACTCAAATGATTTGTGCCATAACACTTTTACCCGCTTATGGAATGATTCACAGTGTTAGTTATATCCAGAGTGTAGAAAGCACAATAAGTTGTCATTTACAGTTAGACAGCTTCATATAAAATTCATGTGTCGAATATCTATTAAGGCTGTCAATATGTTACTCGAGTTGTTTAAGGAGGCACTTCCATCAGACAATATTTTACCCTGCAACTTCTACTAAGCAAAACAGTTGAAAAGAGGACTCGGGTTTGATTACAATCTAATACATACATGTAAGAATGATTGTGTTATTTTGGCAAGAAAATGAGCAGTTGAAGAGTGTTTCAGTTGATTTGCCATAAATCAAGATGAACAACTGAGAAGCAGAATATGCCGCATAAGATTATACGTCACTTTCCATTGATACTTATATTACAACGGTTATTCATATTACGTTCAACGGCTGTGGATATGACATGACACTCATCATCTAGAGTCAAGAATGATAATGTTTTGTCACATCCTGTAGACTCAAGTTTGGAAGGAATTTGACTTAGAACACCCATGGTTTGCTAAAGAACCTTGTAATGTTCGACTTGAGTTAGCAACAGATGGATTTAATCCTTTTGGGAATATGAGTACTAGTCATAGTATTTGGCCAGTTGTACTTATACTATATAATCTACCACCATGAAAGTGTATGAAAGATCCATATTTCATGATGAGTTTACTCATTCCAGGTCCAAAACATTCTTGGTAACTCGCCCACTTACTTCTACTTCTATTAAGCTAGTAATAGTATGACTATCTTCTTCAATAGCACAACACTATTAAACCTCAAGGCAAGCCATACTACTCAAATCTTCAATCCACCAAAAACTATTGCACAACACCCACGGATTCTAATGCTTTATTAACTCACATACTTGATTATGTTATCCACCATTGATGACTAAGTTTCAACTTCCAAGATTTTATCATACCCCATATATGGCGACTCATCAATCTTTTTTTAAGTTAAATAACAATGTCATTAATTCACCCAACTGGACACTCAAACTCCAAAGAAGAGTACAGCCTCAAAATTTAAATCCTAGGTGACCTTAAGTCACAATTAATTTCTGAAGATAATCACAATAATTATTGACAACCATCAATCCATTGAGTAATCCGCTTTGACTGCACACTCCAATCGACTCACCAAAAACTCCAAGTCAAAATCTCTTGAATTTAATACTATCGTGATGACTCCTTTTCAACACCTATCAAAGCCACTTTTTCCAACCCAAAAATCAGACTAGGACCTGTACTTTCTGAAATCCATACACCCTCACAACTATTACACGTCGATCTCGTGCACCCTTAGCTAGAACCAATAACCCTTCAACGTGCAAGTGATCCATCACTACAATTTCCATCATCCAGATCTATATCCTCGAAATTAACAAGAATTATGTCATAGATCCGCACCATCTATTATCCTTAAACTTGATATGGATCAATCCTAAAACTTGAAATTATCACCTTAAACTAATAACAATTATTTTTCCGAACTAGATCAACATCTTCAATCTTTAGAAAATACACGAACTAGATCATTACCTTCCACCTCCAAAAAAAATATTCTCATTAAAAATTCCTATGTTAATAACTCAACTCCGATCAACCTCATTTTAATGTTCACTGACTAATAAGCCTCCAAAGTAAATCAAGCTAGCACACCAAGCCTACAGAATTAAAAAATTAAATCTTATTACAAATCAATTCTTCAAATTCGCAATTCTAGAACCTTAAACTAGATAAAAATCATTTTCCAAAATCCTAAAGATCGATGACCTTAAATCTAAAACACTCACCTTATAAAACTTGCAAAATTCTAAATCCCCAAATGATACCAAATTGTTTATCCGAGTCGGCAAAATCTAATATTTCTAATTTAATTAATCCCTCAAATACTTGTTGAACCTATCACCTAAATCCCATAAATCTATTTCCTAAGAGTTATAGGGCCCCAAACCTTAGATAAACTTCTCATAAATCTAACTTTGAAGTTCGTTGAACTTACAACCACAACCACCTACTCCATAGGCTCATGTTATAATTCCACGAAATCTAAAATCTCAATTATCCTATTCCCCAAAGAGATTACCCAGACCTTGTCATTCCCTTCAATCCTCGATATTAAAAAAGTAAACCAAGTTGATAAAAGTTCAAGTCTACTTCACTAAATATTAATACCTATTAATGACATCCTCAGTCGTATCATCTTCTTGTCATAGCATAACCTTTAATCCCACTCTTACTCAAAACAAGTGAAGATATAATATAGTAAAATAACTTAAACTAAGGCACAATATCACAACATGAAATAAAATCAGTAAAATTGAAATAGCATACAACAAAATGAACAAAACAAATGAAGAAGTACACTATAAATAATTAAAACAAATAAAATAGCCAACCATAAAATAAAATAAACTAACACAATAAAATAAATAAGTTAACCAAGTAGTAGACAATAAATAAATAAAACCAATAAAAATAACATACTTTAAATTAAATAATTTCAAATCTTAATTTTAAAACTTTCTGGTACTGCACATATGTTACATGTGGTTTTATCCAAAACCAAACTGCTCTGATACCACCTGTAACACCCCGATTCCTACGTACAAAATAATACGGGAATCGTGACGTCAGGATGATGACAACACATGTCACGCATCCCAACGACAACTGTTCAAGTGTGTGCAACACGCAAATGTGTACAACAAAAAGCAGCGGATAAAATAAATAAGTCAACTAAGTACTAAATTTGTTTACTACAAATATCCAAAAACAAAAGCATTTAAAAGCAATATCACTGTCCCATAAAAATAATACAAAACTGAAAATACAAATACATGTGATCCCAGATCACTCATTCGGCAGAGCCAAATTCTCTGGCTCAACATCTGTATCATCAACATCAAAATTTACGGTACTAGGAAATGATACCGCAGATAAGTTATAATCCAAACAATCTCAAGATAAAAACGCATTAATGCAACCAACCATGCGTGCATATGATGCAATATGTATGAAATCCAAAAATGTTATTTTTTTCGAAAATGAATATTTTTCCAACACACGCTAAAGTCTCATTTGGCCCAAAATAATAATCTATCATTTTTTCAGAAAATGACTCACACAAATCCTTTATCCAACACACGCTATTTTTTCAGAAAATAGTCATTTATCCATTTTATCTGTATGCACCATGATCTTCCCCAGGGACCATCCGCACATCCTGACTTCATAACGAGCGATGCCCAGTTCCGCACCCAGTGTGTTTGTGGCCAGGCATCCTCTAGCCCCCGCTAGCAGAAGGGCTACGGTGTCGACACGAGACTCGTTTGATCCCATTGTCGCCCGGTGACAACCTATAAGACGTTACTTAGTATATTCCACTCCCGAGTGACCAGATGAGCTCTATCGAGATAATGCCACATCTCGGTTTGAAGTCGTGATACACGCAACCAAAAATTATTTCCACATGAAAATCCAGTTTTCAATAAACACATGAATATGAATGCAATTACCCGAAAACTCAGTTTTCATTTACAAACATGAACATGTGTGCACATGCAATGTACCAGACCAACATTAATATCCAACAACCAACCAAATACAGCACAATCTAATCACGCAACCAATCAGTATTCAGTAAATGAGTGTTAGTGCAAAAATACATTTAAATCTCAAAAGTTATTTAGAAAAATACTTATAGCACTATATAGCATGTTTTGGAGGATCACAGAGATACTAGAAGCAGCCAAACAGCAACTGAGTAGTGCCAAATGCATTGAGCCGTGGGTCTCAAAAACCCAGTTTTGAATAGGGTCAAACCAAGACTCGAAATTACTAGACTAGGGTCTAGAGAGATTGGTGAAGCTAAAGGTGGTGGCCTTTGGCTGTGGGTGGCAGCGTCGGTGGCGGTTTAAGGCCAAAAAGGATGAAATAGAAGATGTAGACAATGGGACTTCACCGGTGATGGATCGAAACTGGAGTTGGGTCCATTAGGTAGCTAAAAGGTCGAGGAAGATGTAGTGGCCAATGGCGGTGCGACGGTGGCGGGGCGAGCACACAAAGCCGTGCGGCTTAGGCAGTGCGTGTGGGCTATTGCCAGCGAGGGAGGGGCTAAGATCAGAGATGTGGGGTCACCGACCAGTGGGAGAGGCAATGGACTGGGCGGTGCCGACCACGATGGCACGCAACAGTGCCAACTAGGAGAGGGACGATCGGCCGAAGGAGAGAGAGAGAGAGAGAGAGAGAGGGTCGCGAGGGAGGAGAGAGACTGAAAGGAATTAGAGAGAGAAGAAAGAAAGAAAAGAAAAAGAAGAGAAAAGAAAAGAGGAAAAAGAAAAGATGGGAAAAAGAAATGAGATCCAATCCTTACTACTGGGGTCCCAAAAATAATCCAATGAAACTGATTTTAAAACAATAAACTAAACAAAATAATTCAAACGCAGTGAAAGACTTAAATAAAAAAAAATTTAAAACTCAGAAATAAACTAATTTAAGTTAAAGATTAATTTAAATGTAAAACAGTAATTAATAACAAGGAAACATATCGAAAATAATTTTCACAACTTAAAAAATATTATAAAATAATATATTAAAACCTCCATAATTTTAACACAAGAGAACCAATCTTTGAATTATTTAAAATAATTATTTAATTAAAATACACTAAAATACGGGGTGTTACAGATAGCAGAATTGAAAGACTTGTGGGAGAATGAGGTCTTAACATTTATTTAATTCATTAACAGACAAGTCGTTCAAATTGAAGGTATAGTCTCGATATTATGCACATTGAAAAAAATATATGCGAGTTCGTGTTAGCAACATTGATGTCAATTGAAGATAAACGAAAGATAATATAAACTCACGGAAAGATCTAAACCAGTTGAGAATTAGACCTGAAATGCACTTGTAACAAAGTAGTTCGTCTGTTTACATGCCAATTAGGTGGTATATATTGTCAATGAACGAAATGGCTATATTTTGTGAGTGGCTGTAAAAGATTAAATTACCGAACGGGTATGCATCGAATCTAACAAAGTATATGCGAACAAATAACTGAAAAATTACTAGACTAAAAAGTCATGATTGTCATGTATTTTTACAACATGTATTACCTATTGGTATCCATGGGTTCTTGACTAGAGATGTGCAGGTTGCGTTAATTGAATTGGGTGCATGTTTTAAAGATTTATGTGCTAGAACGTTGAATGTAGAAGCTTTGGATCATATGGAACGAGAAATTGCACTAATATTGTGTAAGTTGGAGAGTATTTACCCACCGTTATTCTTCAACATAATGGTTCACTCAACCGTTCATTTGCCACATGAGGCTCGACTTGTAGGACCAGTCTAGTATAGGTGGATGTATTCCATTGAACGATTTATTGAAAAATTAAAACGCATAGTAGGTAATAAGGCCCGTCAAGAAGGATCAATTGCAGAAATATATATTGATGATAAATGGCATACATTCTATTCCAAATACTTCCACGATGTTGACACAAGGTTTCATAGGCCAGAAAGAAACTTTGATGTTGACCAAGCAAGACAATGGAGCGGATTTTTTGTATTTTTCCAAGAAGTACGTCCACTTGGCGCTCATAGTGGTTATGATTTGTGTGAAAGGGAATTGGACAAAAACTAGTGGTACGTGCTAAATAATTGCCAAGAGATAGAGAGCTACTTGAAATAAGTTCAACTTAATTGTTAATTACTCATTAAATTTACTTGTTAAACAATTATAAGAATATATTTATTGTTGATAATTTTTAATTTTAATGATCATATTAGTGTGCTCAAAGAACTGGAAGTAAATGATATAGACCAGAAACATGAATAGGAGTTCCCACAATGGTTCGAACAATGGATAATGACATTATACAGATGCAATTTTGCACTAATATATTTAAAATAGAGGGGAACAGTTGAATGGTTGAATGTTTATACTTTATTTAATATGTAGGTTGTACAAATGTATGCGAATAATCCAAACGATATATCAGACGAACTATATACACTGGCACGTGGCCCCTCGAGACGCGCTGCTCGATATTCTGCATGTATTTCTCACAGAAGTAAGTATCATACAATTGGTCGATAACTTTATAGAAAAACATAAAATAGTGGTATCCTTGTCAAAGGAAGTCATGATTGAGACAATATTGATTTCTATGAAGTTATCGTAGATATAATTAGACTGAGATATGTGAGGGAGCTTGTGGTTTATATATTTAAATGTGATTAGTGGGATTTAAGCAATCCTCGAAGGAAAAAATGCTAGGATGAATATTTTCTGAGTATTAATACATCTAAAAAATGGTATGAAGATGATCATTTTATTTTGGCTTCCCAAACATCTCAAGTATTCTATTTAGATAATCCTCAGTTAGGAAATCAATAGCAAGTAGTTCAAAAGTTTTCTCCTAAAAATATTTATAACGTTATTCCTGAAGCGGAGGGACAAGAAGAAAAAAATGATCCCTCTACTCAAGAAGCATACCAAGAGAGTCACCTGCCTTAAACTTATTTGTGGATTTGAGCCAGTATGAGATGATCTTATTACACTGGGAAGATATTGAGGCTGAAATAGTTAAGGCAATAGTTGATTAAAGTGTTAGTCATCTGAAGTATTTACAAATGATGATGAAACTAAATCTATAGATGAAATTGATATAGATAATTGACCACGATTTTGTATTCACTTATATACAATATCTCGCAATTATGCCACCAAAGAGGAAGGAAGTTCACATCCCATCTGACTCACCATTAAAGACTGACTCTAATGGTGAATAGCTAATACTGACTCTAATGGTGAATAGCTAACTCTCCGTTTGACTCACCATTAAAGACTGACTCTACGGAATAAGGTAAATAGCTAATACTTATTTTTTCAATTAAGATATATTATAATTGATACGGGGTAAATAAATAATATTATTTTATAGAAATAACAGTACAATCTCATCAAAGACGAGGCATTACTAGAGGCGTGACAATGGAGAAATATTGTAAAATAGGTAAGATTAATATTAACATTCCTAACGAACATACTGGAGGAGAGGGACAACAAGCAACTTGGCTTGCATCGCATGTGGGTACTCTTACACGAACTTATGCACATTTCACTACGAATTCATGGCATAAAATCCTACAAGATGTGAAAGAATTTATAAAAAGCGTTATTTGATACGTAATATTTAAGTAATAAATTTCTATTGATATTATTTAATTTTCTAAATTAATATATCTTTGTGTATACACTTTTTCAAAGATGACTTCGAACTAAATTTTGGTTGGAGAGATGAGCGTAGGATTGTCGAAGAGTTAATGTGTAATGCATTCTACAAGTATAAAGTAAGGTGTGACGAGTATTACAAGAAGTATGAGAATAAGGAAGATGGATGCCAGTATCATATTCAGGATGTCCGACCTGAAGAATAGTAAAAACTTTACGACATGTTTGAGGATCTATCATATAAGGTAAAGTGAATGAATTCTTTGTGTCAGATTTTTAATTTTCACTTACTAACTTTTATAACTTCTACGCAGGAGCGAAGTTCTATAAACAAAATGAATAGATCAAAGTTGAAGATTCATCATCATGCAGGCTTAAGATCTTTCCATCGCCTCTCTCAAAAATTGGTAATGTATTTTTTTTAATCATTATTCTATATAATTTGTTTTTAATATTGACTTTATATCTTAATAATGTCTCTTGTAGAAAAAATCAGACACCAATTATGATCTGACAAAATTATATGTTTCATCACATACTAATAGTAATGAAGAGTGGACTCATCTCAATGTTTGTGAGAATTATGTAAATATTATAATTTCTTTAAATTAAACATATTTCAATTATTATGTCAAGATTAATTTTATATATTGTGTGTAAGATAAAATGGTTGCCCTCCATGCTGAAACTGTATCAGATCAGAATTCATTAAAGAGTGATGTTGAAATTTTTACACAAATTTTGGGTCAACGTTCATGATATTTGAGGGGTTTGGGTCGCTGTGTAAAGCCTTCAGACTCTTCATCAAGTCAAGTACTACTGCCATTGCGTTAGAGAATGCAAATTTTAAAATCAAAGACTTGATTGCAAAACAGCATGAGTTAGAGGGTCAATTGATAAAACAAGCAGACATGGAGATGCACATAAAACAACAAGAAGATCAACAAAGAGAGATGCAACTCCAAATGCAAGAACAACAAAGACAAATGCAGTTTCAAATGCAGATGCTTATGCAACAATTCAGGCCTCGAAGCAATTAATTTTTTTTAGAAGTGTTTTTGTATATTGAATAATTATATATCATGTAATGATAATTTTGTTAGTATTATTAGTGTTTTATGTTATTTAATTCTGACTTATTAGATTAGTTTTATTTATATTGAATAATTTGTAATGTATTTTTAAAATATAAATATCTATTTTGTTTTAAATTACTATTGTCCATGAAAATAATAATCGTTCGAACTCTCATCAAACGTTCGAACACATATAAATCAAACATAACAGTTCAAATATCACATGTTAAAGTTCGAACGGTAAAAAATTTGCTCGCCGTTCAAAATGGAAATGCCCTATTTACGATTGATCGACCAACCATGAAGTACCAGTTCGAACAGTCCATAATTGTTCGAAAATTATTTCTGACGTTCGAACGACTTTTCGGGACAAATTTAAATAGTCCCAGGAAAAAAAATCCGTTCGAATCAAATCGAATGGTCCAACTAAATTTCATCCCAAAAGATATTTTTTGGGACGAATTTGTCATTTTCGTTTCAAAATATATTTTGGTACAGTTTTCTTCGGATAACCCTGGGACATTTTTTTTTTGTCCCAACAGATTTTTTGGGACGAAATGCAAGGATTTTGGGATGAAAATTTTCGTTCTAAAATCTATTTTTTGTTGTAGTGATATTAATTCAAATTATTTCATTATTATTCATAAATTATCATATTACTATTTATACACATTTTTTATTTTATCTTATTTCATTATTTCATTGAATGTGTATATCCAAATGATGCCTAAGTTCTAGCTGTTTGTATATTACTGTCTATATATTTTGTGGAGGGATGCTTCTACTTAAGAGGTGAAGTTGACGAGTCAGGTTCTATTAATATTTTATTCTGATGAATCAAAGTGATTGCTAAATGCTACATATCAAAGTGATTCTATTAATACTTAATTATTTTTTACTACATCATCTATTTACCAGTTACATTGTCTATTTGTAATTTTTATTATTTTTAAGTATTTTTTTAATATTCTTAATTATTAAAAAGATTTAAAAAAAATATACAACTTCACTAGTCAATTTTTTAACTATTAAATAAAAGAAAATAATAAGAAATTTAAAAAAAAATAAGAATAAAAAATAATAAGAAGTAATAAGGCTATCATTATTTATTTTTACGTTTGGAAAAGTCTAAATGTAGTTGATTTGGGAGACCAATCGCACACCAACCTCCACCTAGATTAAAACGGTTCATTTTATTTAAATGAAATAGTTGACCGGTACGTGGGAAGAGAATTTAAATGAAAGGAAAGTGGAAATTTAGAAGGGAGATGGTTGGCTCGTATCTGGGTGCTCGAGCAAAAGGGAGATGGAGAGATCGTTGGTGGCATAGGGGTTGGAGATCTGGATGGAGACGATAACAGGATCGTCGGGCCTGTACACTTCCTTATCAGTTTGGAGCTTCAAAGTGGGCTGGAAAAATGAACAGAACAATCCCATGAACAAAAATTCATCTTCCAGAGGAAGAAAAAAACCATGCCCAAGTACAGATTACGAGAGATAAAAAAGTCCAGAACCTTCCATGCCCCTCCCACAAAGAAAGATAAAAAAAAGGAACCCAATTGAGAGAATGTGGGAAACACAACAAACCCATAAACAACAAAGCAATAGAAAAGTGTTTAAAACACTGGGTTTGGTGACATGCCCATATCTACAAAAGAATTTCATAAACATAAGGAAGTAAAGTGAAGGGAGTGTTTTTATGGGAATTGCAATTTTTCTTGTTCGCTCCCAGTCTCCAACTCTTCACTCTTTGTTTAAACACTCTCTTTTGTCCTCAGAAAGAAAAAAAATGATCATTTTGTCTTCTTAGAATTTTCTATATCTCCCTCCAACATAAACATAATTTTGTGAATAGTTTTAGGTTATATTTGGAGGCAAAGATGAGAAATCTCATCTCTATCTCATCTCACCTCATCATTAAATCTTTTTTAAATTTTCATATAAAATATAATAAACAATTCAACTTTTTCAAATTTTAATTCAATTTTTTCAAATCTCAAAACAATAATAATATTAAAAAATAATATTTTAAACTTTCATCTTAATACTATTCATAAAATTTTCAAAAATTCTCATCTTATCTTAACATTCAAACCTAACAAAATCTCTGATGAGTTCGGATTCCGAAAGATTCTCCTTGGGGTGGACCTTGGTTTCTAAATAGGAATGCTACCTTACCAAAGTTTCCATCACTATTACATGGTTCCTCTGCATTTGGTGGATGCCCTCAATCATGAGTATGAATAAATCTTTTGTCGTCGTTCTTTTTCTTCACTTCAATTTTTTTTTTTTTAATAGGTAATATAACATAAAAATGGCATCTTACACCTCAGCATTTTATACGCAGTTGGTGCCCCCCCCCCCCCCCCCCCCCCCNAAGATCAAAGGTTTCAGAAAATATAAAGTCCTCAAAATCTGCTACTTGTCTTGTCTGAATGTATATGCTAGCTACTTTTGCACAATCTTCTGGAAATGGTTTTGATCTGTTTGCTGGTGTTCAGTCCAGTTGGAACACGACCTGTTCTTTATAATTTGAATGATGTTATTGTTGGCTTTTATTTGCAATTTAATATTTTTTAGCGTCTAAACTATCAAAATCTCTCGTTTTAACAGTAAGACGGGATAATATGATTTTAGATAAATTAAATAAAATATTATTTTTTAATATTATTATTATTTTAAAATTTTAAAAAAATTGAATTGTTTATTATATTTTATATGAAGAATTTAAAAAAATTATAATAATGAGATAAGATAAGATGAAACTGTTTCTATATCTAAACGGGACCTTGCTTCGTTTGGTTACTCAATTCAGATAAGATGAAATGAGATATTTTGAATAATAGTGAAATTTTTGAGTTAATATGAGATGAAATAGTTTATAAAAAAAATGTATTTGGACAGTCAGATGAGATGAAATAGTTTTTAATTGTTAAGATTTGAAAAATGTGTGGGTCCCACTATTAATTAGAGAGTCAGAAATTTCACTGTTAACGCACTGTTTAATTACTGTTGATGACTGTTCAGTTACTGTTTACTGTTTTTTATTGTTTGTTTAAGTGGATTTTTTAAAATTTAAAAATGAAATATAATGTGTTTGGATAGGAAAAACTAATGTACGGTATAGATGAGATGTAAAATGAGAAAAAAATCTCATCTATATCGTATAACCAAACCGAGCTTTAATCTCTAAAATCGTGTTACAACATCGAAGCATGACATTCTTTTAACAAGGCAATCTTTTTTTTTTTGAATTATCAAGGATAGGAGGAAGTAATTGAAGGTCACTTCTTTATCTAGACGTGATCATTATAACATCTTATCTGTCGATAATTGGACAACGAAAAGTCGCAAACACTCCTTCAATCGTGAGAAGGCCACCTTGTTAAGTTCAGAAGTCTATAATCACCATTTCTAAGCTGGGGCTACTTATTGGGCCGAAAAGGGTCTACCTGTTGAAAAGTTTTGTGATAGGCTTGAAGCCCACGTCTCTTCTAGCAATCAGGAATAATTACTAGGATTGGTTCACATGATGTTGTGACATGAAAGCCTATTGAATAGGTGCTTCCAAGTTCAGATATTAAAATCATAAAAAATGAATGTAATATTATATTGGAGTACGAACATCAGTGTAAATGTTTTTTTTTAAAAAACATTTCTTAAACATCCTTAATTGTTAAGAATAAATAAAAAATAACTAATAATCAATTTTTTAATTATTAAAAAAATAAAATAAAACAAATGTATTAACACTTAAAAATAGAGCAATAGGTCAGAAGGAGAGAAAAAGTCATTCCCAACCCGTTATGTCTATTCGGGCCTCAGTCAGTATAGTGTGGAGCCCCTCGCAGTGGTCCAATACAACTGTACGTGGTTCGACGTAATATCTATGTCTACGGAAGTTTGGAGATGGGAGAATCTACTATAATATGATTGTTTTAGAGTCTTTTATGGTCTCCCATCCTCATTGTACAATGAAAATAAAAGCTTTATTTTCTGTGGAGATCTCATCGTTAAAGTCCCTATCGTGAGGCTAAAGAAGTTATAGGAGGAGTTGAAGTCCATATGCCAAAAAAGTCATCTGGAAGCCTTCTTTATCTTCTGATCCTCCCTTGCTTTATATCTCATTTTCTTTTCTTTACATCACATCTCCACTTTTCCTCCTAATACTATTTTTCTTCCTTAGTTTTTGTCTCCTTATTCCTTCTCTCTTTCTTCCCTCCAGATGAAACTCCCCTTGGACTAAGCTCGAAGATTATGAGCTTGAGATATTTTGTCCCCTCCAATACGAGTAGATATATTTGAGAGTCAAATTAACATTTTCCTTTCAAAATGGGATGAGTTAGTCCTGACTTAATAGCTAAGGATTCTTGCATTTCTAGCACCACAATATGCATATATCTTGGGTTAGCAAGTAAAGATTTAGGTTGTTTTTGGATAGTAAAATAATCTTAGATATTTTGTGAATAGTAATAAAAAAATAATAATAAAATGTTAAATAGTAATGAATAATAATAAAAATAATAATAATAATAGAATGTTCTACCAAACGGAGCCTAATTGTTTTGAAGAAGCACATGTACCATCTACTCTAATTCCCTTTGACCAAATATTCAAAAACTTTTAGATGTGCGTTAAAAATGCTTGTGGTCCCAAGACAGATATATACTGCTGTTTACGCCATAAATTATTAAAGAGACTGGTTGGGGTTGGCCTTGGGGAGTTGTCTCATTATTTTTGCCACCAGTGGTGGCTGAACTGCATTTATGACACCTATAATGCATAGGCAATTATTTTCTTGCAATTCGAGAATTTATGGTACCCATGAAAAACAGTGAACAAAACACAAATCTTTCTCTGTTTTTTGTTTTCTATTTGTCCTTTTTGCCAAGAATTAAACTACTACAAAACTAGGGAAAATGCAAATGATTTCCAAGCAATATGGTCATTGCTTTGGACATATATGCTTCTCCAAATAATTGCCAATAAACAGAGTGTACTGAGTTTAGTCTCAAACCAAAGCCCAAAACAGTTAACTAACTGGTATTAGCACTGTTATTCTCACATGATTCCCAACCGCCAACCAGAGATGAATACATTGATTAAAAAAAAAAAAAAAAAACTACCACATAAGATCAGCTCAGCTCAACTTTTTATTCTCTCCTCATGATATTACAACAAGGGTATAGGAATTAGCTGATCATCAGAACCTTGGGGGTCCACCGGGACCACCAGGGCCACCAAAGCCAGGTGGGCCACCAAATAAGGGTCCACAGCAGCTCTCAAAGATGCAGCAGCAGCACAGCAAATAGAAGCTGTTCAAAAAAAAAAAGGAGAAAAAACAAGATAGAATTATTTGTGTTCTTGATCAAAGTTCCCAGTCTCATTGATATTAGTCTATTTCTGCTGTTTTTTTTTTAGGTACTTAGATGGTTTGAGAAAGAAAAGAAAAAGATCCAAAGTCAACAGAGATATTGAAAACTAATTACCAGGATGATACAAGGCGGCATATACCACCGCAGAGAAAATCAAAGCAACCACATCCCGGGCCTCCTGGCCCTCCCGGCGGCGGTCCCCAAGGTGGAGGCATCTCTCTCGATCGCTAGTCTCTGATCTCCTGAGTTTGCTCAAAGATTGCCAACTATAATTCTTTCAATACCGAGCTTGCAATGCGCTTAAAATGAGCTAAACCTGTAGTCCTCTTTATATAGATTACTTTCAAGACAGAGATGTGTAGTAAATATATATATATATATAATGTTTTTAGTTTTTTTGTTTTGTTTTAAATTTTTTCCTCTGGGAGGAGAAAGAAAGCTTATCGGCTAAGGAAGTAAGGGATCCATGAAGATTTTCCAGCTGGAAGCATTTATCATGCATGGATAGTGCTGTTGGACTGGTAAGTAGAAGAAAGTCAAAAACAATATGTTTGGTTTGGTCGTTGAGGATACCTGACTTTCAAACGAAACTAAAAAACCTAACATTCAAAGTCGTCTCCATTCTTTGGGTTTTTTTTTGTTTGAAAATTGATATTTTATAGTTACAGAGTCGGCAAATATCACTAGCTCATTTAAAAAAAAGTGAATTAAAATGAGATTTACATAAAAAAAATATATATATATATTTTTTAACAATTATTTTTAAAATAAATATACTATACAACCTCTAAGAATTAGTGGTTTCCATTCTTTTGTTTTGTCAACACGTGTTAATGTTTTGTCATATTAAACTGTAATCGTGTCCGAATACCATGAGGCATCAAATATTATATAGAACTTTCTTTATGCTCTATAAATCTTATAATTAATATTATTTCTAGGTCTAGATGAGATGAAATGAGATAAGATTAAAGTTAAAAAGTTGAATAAAATATTATTAAAATATATTTTTTAATATTATATTTATTTTAAAATTTAAAAAAATTAAATTATTTATTTTATTTTATATGAAAATTTTAAAAAATTATAATAATGACATATAAAATTTTCAAAATTTTTTAAATTTTAAATTTTACTCTTGAAAATAAACAAAACCTTAAATAAATAAGAGTGTTTGCCGCTTTGCATGAATAGTCGCTTCATGTGAAATAAAAAAAAAAGAAAAAAAATAAATACAGTCGTCCTATGCAACGGTGGTGCAATCGTGGGCCCACCTCTTCCCGTACATGCCCCCTCTCCCCTTCTCCTGCAACCTCTCTCTCCCTCTACATCTCGATCTCCGACTATCTCACTTCTCCATGCCCATTACTATTACCAGATACCATTGTAGAGAACTCCTCCTTACACTACTGACATGGGGTTGAGTTCCATAAATTTTCAAGGTCTGAGTTGAATACATTAGTACCAAGAGTGAAAGCAACTAAAAAAAAAAAAAAAAAGGAATTATTTATTTGAAATGATTCTTTGGTTACTCCATAATACATTGGATCATCGCCTAAATAAGTAATGTAATTCCAGCCAAAAGTTGATCCTCCAATAACATATGTCCCATGAATTTTAACATCTTCAGCTCCCCGCTTCTCAAACGCAACACTTGAGAAGAACTTATTCTCAGATGGTTTTACAAATGCCTTGTCTTATTGAGGTTGCTCCATTGTTGGCTTAAGATCTTGGGACTGCTCTTGCGGCTTCTGATCATCCTGGTTTTCACTTGACAAGGGCTGGCCTTCTACCACGTTCTTATTCTTACTTGAAGAAACTGTTTCTGCAGTGATCTTTTTGTATATTTCCTTCAGAAGTTTCATATGTTCTAGTATTTCTTCAACTGCCTTACAATTAGGGGTGTAAACGAGCCGGTCCGGTCTGGTCAGTCCGGTCCGGCCATGGACCTTTTTCGGTCCATGGTCAGACCGGACCGAACTCCTATTGGGTCTGGTCCAGTCTATTCGATCCGGCCTCTTTTTTTTTCACATCAATTAATAAAAAAAATTTATTTACAATACTAAATTAAACTAAGCAACTTATTAATATGGATTATGTAACAAACTCAATAAAAAAATATTTTATTTGGTCAATGATAATAAATTAAATGAAAATTACATTATTGATGATGTTAATTATTACTTTATTACTAACTTAAAGTATGTTAATGCATAATGAGCCATATACAACTTTTAACATTTTGTATATGAAGCAATAAATATAAATAATTTAATTATCCATACATATTACATTTATAATTGAGAAAGATACATACTTAACATACTATTATAAATAAGCATAAAATATTTAATTATACATACTATTATAAATTTATAAATTATACATATATTATAATTTATACTATAACTCTTAATACTTAATAGTATTAATAATACATTAAAGAATATATTAATATATTGATACTAAATATATATAGTTATAGATTTATAGTGATTAGTTATGATGAATCATGATTAGTATAACTATATATTAGTAATATTAGTATAAGTATAACTATAGTCTATACTTAATTATAATATGGTATAATTATATATTAGTTAGTGATAGGATTAGATTAGATGAAAATTATATAATTAATTATATATTTTTTTTTTAGGTTCGGTTCGGTCAAGTTCAAAAAATACATGAACCGTGGACCGGACCGAATTTATTCAATCCTATAAAACTCAGACCGTGGACCGGACCGAATGAACTTAATCCGGTCCAATCTCGATCCGGTCCAGTCGATCCATCTACAGCCCTACTTACAATTCCAAAAGTCAGGGATCCTGAGAATCTCAACAAAATGAGAACGAAGCTCTTTACTAACGGCACGCATCTGAAAGTAGTTGGAGTTCTGCATATAAATACTTGTGTCATGCTCTTCGGAGGAAGAGGAGTGGGAGCAGGAGGTTTTGGAGGTGGGCACTGGACGATAGTTGTTGAGAGTTAAGTCGATGTGGCCTGGGCAGGCATAGGTTCTTCCATTGACGACAAGCTGAAGTGTTGTTGGGGCTCCGTTCAAACAGATGAAGGAGAGAGAGAGAGGCGCTTGGCGGTGGAAAATTTTTTTCTAATTTTCTTTTTGTTTTTATTTTTAATTTCTTATTAATATTGACGGGACACTTACGTTAGACGATTGCAAGCCAACTCCCCTCCGCAACTGTACGTAGCGGAGCTGATAAAAAAATGACGCGTGTATCACGATACGTACCTTGCCCTTCCGTGTCAGTGCCTATTCATAAATGTCATATGAATAAGTATCTACCCACATGGACCGATTTCGTACGTCGAGCTACATGCAGTTAATGCATATATTTGTTATGAATGGATAAGAAGAAAATAGAAAGCATGGATGAACTCCTCCGACAGGACACGTGGATCACTTGAGGTGTCCTGTTAGTTTAAAATTTATTATCAATTAAGTTGGTCTGATTTGTTTTTAAAATTTAAATTTAAAATTTTAAAAATCTCTCATCTCATAATTATCATTTTTTTAAATCTCTATATAAAATAAAATAATTAATTTAATTTTTTTAAATTCTAAAATAAATATAATATTAAAAAATATATTCTAATAATAATTTATTTAATTTTTTAATTTTAATTTCATCTCATAAAACAAACGAGACAAATGAGAAAGTTCTATTCAAATGAGTGCGTCTAGAATGTCGTCTAGCTTTGATAACGTGCTTGGTATAAAATTATTTATTTTTAATATTTTTAAAAAATAAACAAATATTAATACACTAAAAATTATTTTCTTAATTATTAAGTAAAAATATTAAATCAATAAATAAATACATGAATAGTTAAAATAAGAAGACAAATTCAAGCGACATACTAATATTTTCTATTCATAATATATTTTGTAAATAATTATTTAAATAATGTGAATAATATATTTTACACATCGGTTTGAGAATAGAATACCTAAATTAGTATATTTTTAAACATTACACGAATTTTGTTAATTTTATTTAAAATGGGCAGTAGTGAAAAATTAAAACGGATGGTGATTAGGAATTATTTTAAGAACGGTCAAAATATTATCTTCCTTTATTGTTAGATCGATATAAAATGTGTAAAACAGGTTGCAAGCTCATTCAATGGTTCGCCTACTATTCAATAATATTGGAAGAGAGAAAAATAAAATGGATGTGCCAAGAAATGGACATTGACTTCAAACTAAAAAGGAAAAAAAGAAGAAAACAGACAAAACGGATTGAAGATGAGATATGAAGCAAAGGTAATCAATTTGAAAAGGGAAGAGAGGCAACATTGTATTCAAACTCAATATATAATGAATGAATTATCTACTGAAGGCCTACGCAGTTTAAGCCTCGTTTATTTATATAGATAAGATGATAATATATGAGATAAAAACTGAATAAAATGCATGTTATTAAAATATAATTTTTTAATATAATTTTTGTCTTAAAATTTAAGAAATTTATTATATTTTATGTTATAATTTAAAAAATTATAATAATTAAATGCGATAAAATGACTTGTAAAAACAAATGAGACGTCTCAAATTATGTAAATAATTGTAAATTAAGTTTTGCTATACGTCAGTCACTATTCATCTCCACATCTCATACCTGATAATTTTATTTTTATTTTTTTATAACGTGTGAGGCGTTTGCAGTGAATAGAGGGTTATCCGATTATACTGTAGATTCATAATAAAATAAAATAAAAAGGACCAACAATTTTATAGAATATTTAATTAAGGTAATAAATTTAATATTCCCAACTTAATAATTATTTAACTCGAGGGTTTATGCATGATACGTTATCACGTGCATGTAGATCTACGAGACTACGATTACTATTTTTTTTTTTATGCTTCGGTAATATGCGAGATCATCTCTTGTTTTAAAATTATAAACTAATAAAAACAAGTAGATGTTATTATTTATATTCTTAACACTGATTTTCTCATGCGTAGGCAAGACTCATATTTGATACGTTGACTCAACATGCTGTTAATCTGTAATATTATTCTATTAATCCCAAAAGAAAATTTCTGGATCTCTACCGACACCTACCAACGAAATTAACTCAGGGTGTTATGAAGCTATCGGGTTGGCGGTCGGCAGTCTCCTGTTTACTTGTGATTTTTGAGGACTTTGATTATGCCTTTCGTCCTCTCTCTTATCTTATCTTCTTTTTATTATTCTTTCTCTTTTTTAGTTATTAATTTTTGTTTCTTTTTAATTTTGATTTTGATTTTTAAGTTTTGCCTAAAAGCATACCCACCTTGATTAATTGGTTTTGATTTTGGTCAACACAATAAGTGTCATAAACAGCTTGATTACTATAAGTAGTTGTTTGGATTGGAAAACATTCTGATTAATTTATCTCATTATTATAATTTTTATAAATTTTTACGTAAAATATAATAAATAATTTAAAATTTTCAAATCTCAAAATAATAATAATATTAGAAAATAATATTCTAACAATATTTTATTTAATCTCTCATGAAATATGACGCTCCCAAATTCCACTTAGGATCAGACGGACATTTGAAGCGTCGAAACATGCAACACAAGATTATCTGCCTCCGTTCATGACATATAAGATGCAATGTTCTTAACATGCATGTAGCATTATGCAATTTTCGCAACGGATAATTTTTTTTATTAGCGAGACTATGCACCAAACTGAAAGTATTTCAAATACTTCAAATATATTTAATACAAAAAGATATACTCAATAGCTGAGATCATAACGTTAGTCCTAAATGGTTATGATCAAAAGAGTACTGGAGATGCAACTCTATAGAACATGTATTAATTTAAGTTAACTACTATATTAACAATGACGCCACTCCGTCACTCAGTCGACTGTATCCAGTTAGTCAAATTCCAGTTCTTCTTTAGATCCTGTAACAAGATCTACCATTCGGGTGGGAATGATAGTGGGACTACCACAGTGAGATTTGATTACAAATCTCAGTAAGTTAATAGAAAACCTTCACGCAGGTTAATAATGCATGTATGGCAATAAAAGCATAAATATATAATTAAAATTATAAGTAATCATAGCATAACTTAACATACAATATAATATAACTGACATAACTTAAACTAAAGCGTGAACTGAACTTTATTTGCTTAAACTAAACTGAACTTAAATTGAGACTTGACTTGACTTGACAATAACTTGATCTGAAACTTGACTTAACATGAACTTGATATGAGACTTGACTTAACATGAACTTAATCTGAGACTTGACTTAACATGAAATCATTTTCTTTATCTGCTTAAGCTTATCTTTTTGGGTACTACATGGGTTCCCTAGAACCATGTGTCCCTACCGATTACCTCATCACATCACAGGTATCTGCACTAGCTGTGAGTCAGATACTTGTAAGTGCGTTATGACTGGTATCTGCACCAACCGTATGTGCCACACTTTATGTGGTCCCCATACCTCGTGTGCTATACTCATGATGGACCCCCACGAAAATTAAAATCTGTCTGGTATCTGCACTAGCTAAAATGTGGCTCCATCAGCATTAGAGCCTAGAGCGCTCCGGTGACCAACTAGTTAGGCCCCGGCCGCTACTCGTTGACTGTATTTCATCAACTCAGGGAATTTCATACCTTATTAAACACTCCAACGTGAAAAAAGGAATTCCACTAGGATATTACCCCATCCTAGCACTTAGGGTCGTGATTGACATGACTGTTCTCAAAATACACAAACTGTATTTGAGACGAAACGTGACTAGAGTACGAAAGGACAGAAATCCTGATGTAACACAACATGACTTGAATGTAACTTAAAAGATATAACTTGCTTGAAATATAAACATTTCATAACATGACAAAACATATAACATGCAACACACTTAATATGGCATACTTGCAACATTGAATATTACATGACATAACATACATGTAGTAGATGGCATACTTACCTTAACATTACATACTTGCAATGCATAACAATACGTGACAGAATATCTTGTGTAATAAATGAATAACTCTTGACAGAATAAATTCTATGTAACAGATAATTATATAATGACTTGGCATGACACATGTTATAACATATATACATACACTATAGTTTCTTTACTTATCACTCATACATATTAAACTGCTAGTAAGTTAAAAGCTAACTTACTTCGATCTTCACATTTTATAGACAACTCAAACACGATCACGAGGAACTGAAAATAGTAATTTTTAAAAGTTAAAACTTAGTTACTAACAATGAGAAATATGAAAAAATATTAACTTAGAGTAAAATTACCATTTTTACCCTCTACATGTAGAAAAATGATCATTTTACCCATAATTTAAGGATTTTGCATTCTAATTCCAAAAATCACCAAAATTTACATACCTCATGTAAATTTTATCCTAAGTTCAAATATCAACTCAGAAAAATTTAAAACTAAACACAACCATTAAAACTCTATATGGCTGAAATTTTACATTGTCTATTCCTTTGATTTTTGTTTCTAACTTGTTTTGATCAACCTCTTAATTCATGACATATAAAGATGTGATCTTCAATTAAAAACATCACATGGTTTAAAAATGTGTCCTAAAATAGATTCAAACTTCAAAATCAAGATCATATGATTAAAAATAACCAAAACATAAATTTAGCCAAGAATATCATCACTTTGGCCTAACCGAGTATCTCCTTGTATGAAATTTCATATCTTCGTAACTAATATCAAATATAGTAAAAAAAACATTATAACATGTATATGAGAGGCTTAGGATTCTCAAATAAAAATATCAAAACTATTGGATTAGGATTAAACCATAAAAGATTTAAACTTTCTCAAAACAGAAACTGTTTTTCCTCTTCCAGTTTCTAGGTTTTTAGATATAAGAAAATATTTCACCAAAACTTTTAATCATGCAATAAATCCTCAACAAATAATCATATACATATGTTAACAGTACTCCATAAAAATTTTGGACCAAGATCTATCCATTAGCTTGGTCAAAAACTTTAAACTACAACACACTCTCCAGTTTATTGCCCAGATTAACCTTTCTGGGACTTGAATAACTTTTGATTGATCAAATGATCTCCAAATAAAACAAATAAGATATCCACGTAAAATAGACTCAACATTAAACAACTTTTATGAAGGAAATGTTATGAGAAAAGACTTACAAAAGTTTCGAATAAGGCGTTCAACAGCGACCAGAAAAACTGCTCGAAAGAGTCTTTTGTGTTTTGTCAAAGAAAAGTGTAAAGGAGAGTTGCTTTTTGTGGGAAGTGGACTGAAGAGACTCTTACACAGGTTATGGAAAGTGATAGTATTGAAAGAGAGCTTGAGTATTGGCATTTTCTTTCCCAAAAAAATCAGCCCAAGATCTTTTCTCAAGATGGAGTATGAGAGTGAAAGAGTGAGCTGGCCATTTAGATATTTTTCTTCAAAACCTTCTAGAATCTCTTTTGGAAGATCTATTCAGCCAAGTGGGGGTGCAAACTTAGCCAAGAAGCAATGCTAATGAGACCAAATTCGTGGGTCTTAATGGGCCTAAATTGAATGGGCCTAAATTTTGGAGTTTTAAGAGGGTTTGAGTTTCTATCAAGCCCAAATCCAATATTACTTGGCGTAATCAATTTTTTAAGGTTAACAAGGTTGGATAATAATATTCTAACATAAATTTGAAGAATTAATAGTATGTGGAAGTAATTTAATCAAGCGATTAAACACAATGCAAGAAACTGATTCATTTAATTTTGGATGTCAACTTTATGATTTGGATAGAACCTTTAGGATTTCGATTTCAACCATAATTTTGGTTCTCAGTTGGATTTCAACCATAGAGGATTTCACTAGAGTGGAAATCCTTTTTGGTTTGGCACAATTCGATTGGTTGGATGAAATTGGGTTTTTGCTTAGGTGGCATGATCTCACACCTTGATTCCTTCAAATCCATCAAACGTTCCTCATGGTGCCAAGTGTCTAATACTATTCACTATGTGTGGCTAAGATCCTGCCAAGTGTCCAAATAAAACCTCTCTAATCTAATTTGGACATTCCACACTGTGATTTTGAAACACTGCAATTGGTGCGTATAACGAGGTTTCTATTCATTCTGGAAAAGTGAATTATAAACTTAGCATTAAAAATTCTTAAATATTCATATTAACCTACAGTGAAAATCGTTAACCAAAATTCAACCTCGAAGTGTCCCTAAAAATAATTTCATAGTTTCAAACACATCTCGGAAGAGATGACCCAAAGCACATCTCGGAAGGGGGAGAGCCAGAGCCATCTATTGTGAAAAGCCAAATCAAACAAGATGATGTAGTAAGCTAGTTTAATAAAACATATCGTTTTTGCCACGTTTGTCGTGCATGCCCAGACCTCTAATATGGGACTACGTAAAGAATTTTTCTATTTTTAAACATTACACGAAGTTTGTTAATTTTATTTAAAATGGGCAGTAGTGAAAAATTAAAACGCATGGTGATTAGGAATTATTTTAAGAATGATCAAAATGTTCTCTTCCATTATTGTTAGATATAAAATGTGTAAAACAGGTTGCAAGCTCATTCAATGGTGCGCCTACTATACAATAATGGAAGAGAGAAAAATATAATGGATGTGCCAAGAAATGGACATTGACTTAAAACTAAAAAAAGAAAAAAGAAAAAGAAAACAGACTAAACGGATTGAAGATGAGATATAAAGCAAATCAAATTTGAAAGGGAAGAGAGGCAACATTGTATTCAAACTTAATATATAATGAATTATATACTGAAGGCCTACGCATGTAAGTTTCATCCTCATTTATTTATATAGATGAGATGAGATAAAAATAAAATAAAATATTATTAGAATATAATTTTTATTTTAAAATTTTAAAAAATTAAACTATTTATTAAATTATATTTTATGTGAGAATTTAAAAAAATCATAATACTTAAATGGGATGAAATGATTCGTAAAAACAAATGAGACTAAATCTCAAATTACGTAAATAATTGTACTTTGGGTTTTGCTACGTATCAATTACTATTCACCTCTACATCCCACACTTGATAACTTTTTCTTTATTTTTTTATAAGATGTGAGCCATTTGCAGTGAATAGAGGGTTATCCAATTATACTGTAGATCCATAATAAAATAAAATAAAAGGACCAATAATTTTATAGAATATTTAATTAAGGTAATAAATTTAATATTCCCAACTTAATAATTATTTAACTCGAGGGTTTATGCATGATACGTTATCACGTGCACGTAGATCTACGAGACTACGATCACTACTTTTTTTTTTTTTATGCTTCGGTAATATGCGAGATCTTTTAAAAATATAAACTAATAAAAACAAGTAGATGTTATTATCTATATTCTTAACACTGATTTTCTGTCAGACTCTTATTTTATCTGTAATATTATTCTATTAATCCCAAAAGAAAATTTCTGGATCTCTACCGACACCTACCAACGAAATCAACACAGGCTGTTATGAAGATATCGGGTTGGCAGTGATCGGCAGTATCCTGTTTACTTGTGATTTTTGAGGACTTCGATCATGCCTTTCGTTCTCTCACTTATTTTATCTTGTCTTATTTTATCTTAGGTCTTCTTTTTTTTTTTTTTTTAGTTATTATTTTTTGTTTCTTTTTAATTTTGATTTTTAAGTTTTGCCTAAAAGCAAACCCACCTTGATTAATTGGTTTTGATTTTGGTCAACACAATAATTGTCATTAACGTTTGGATTGAGAAACATTCTGATTAATTTATCTCATTATTATAATTTTCATAAATTTCCACGTAAAATATAATAAATAATTTAAAATTTTCAAATCTCAAAATAATAATAATATTAGAAAATAATATTCTAATAATATTTTATTTATTTTTCATCTAAAATTATCTCGTCTTATCTCACTATCCAAACATCTCATTCAAACTTCTCAAAATATGTGCACCCTAAGATATTGATGCCAATATTTTCAAACAACCACTCGAAGAAAAACTGCCAAAAACAAAAAATCCCACTTATAATGGGAATCATATGAATTTACAAGAAAACTTTGATGTGAAATCTGGGTCCTGAAGTTTTAGTTAAGAATCATAACGAGGTAAAGTTACGAGGTCGATGGATCCCGGTTAAGAATTTCGGAAGATCAGCCATTCCAATCAATTATATCCTTCGAGTCGTATATAGTTTCATATATACTGAGTTATTTTGAGAACAAATATATGTAAACGATTGGAATATGGAATCATGAGTAACAGTTTGATTCGATAATCAGTACAAATGTTGAGAAAGAAAGACATGAAGTGAGAAAACTAAAAGAACAGCGATGTCCTTCAACAGTACAGTATCTTTGGCTCCAAATCAGTCATTATTTTCACATAACAGATGGACATGATGATGAACTATCAGGAACACTTCAAAATTAAAAATGACTTGAAAGCTCAAACAGCAGCAGTAGCACGCAGTGATTGGATGGATGGTAGGATGGATATGAGATCAGAAGATTATGGTCCCGGTGGTCCCGGTGGGCCAGGTGGGCCTCCAGGCCCGGGTGGCCCACCAAAGCAATCTTGTAGCAACCAGCAACAACATATCAAACTCAGGCTGCAGCCATATCATCAAATAAAAGAAACAAATTAGAAAAAAATGCAATTTATATTGAACATTGAGAACTGTTACAGACATAAAGAGATTATACAAAATAAATCTATAAATTGATGTGACTTTATGGAATCTGTTAGATCTACTTTATAATAAAAGTAACTTTACAATCTGACGTATTACATCAAATTACATCAGTTTGTAGGTTTATTTTTGTGTAATCAATTTGTAGCTAAAGTATTTTCCTTTTCGAAAACCAAGTAAATACTTCAGAAAATGCAAGAATAGTGAGAGAAGAAAGTATTTACATAATTGAAAAAAATGGTAAAAAAGAAAAATAAGAGGAGAGAATATATAATTTTGAATTGAAATGTAGATGCATACCAGGAACCAATGACGTTAAAAAAGCCACCAAAGGGTCCCGGACCACCAGGGCCCGGGGGACCCCCCCAACCAGGCCCTCCAGGCCCTCCTGGTCCTCCTGGACCCATTTCTAGACCTCTCTACGTTAACCACAACAATCTGCAGCAACCAAAACGAAGGTTTCTCTCTCTCTCTCTCTCTCTCTCTCTCTCTCTCGCAGCACTTGAGCAATAACCAAAGTTTCTGTCACTCTCTGGCAGCTTTATAGAAGCCTTTGGTTTAGGGGGGTTCCTGGTGTTTATAAAGGGAATTTGCTTAGCCTAGAAGCATCCATATGTCTACTCATTCACATTTGCAACCAAATCCCATCATTTTTTTCTACGTATCTAACACTTTTCACCTACTCTTCTTCAAGCTGCCATTCAAACCTAGATCTGGGAACCAAAAAAAATGGCAACTTTCACCAATGGGGAAATATGGCAGTAATCTTGAACCTTTCCTTCCCCTTTTTGCATAAATGCTTCTTCCTTGGTAGATTCGATTCTGTTGGCAATGCTTTTGCCGTTGTAGATGGTAGCAAGTATCATTTTCTTTTTCTTTTATGGCCGAAAGTAGTTTTGCCATATACTCTTAAATGATTAATGAGCACGAAAATGATGAGTATGGTAACAAATTCACCCCAATCCCAATTCTAAGATCCTGTTTGGATGTTGAGCTGAGTTGAATTCTTTATGAATAATAGTGAGTTGAGATGGTGGAGTGAATTTTATGAGACCCACCTAAAATAAGTTTTGATGTGTTTAGATGTATTTATGAAAATTTAAAAAAGGTTGAGTCCTGCGTGTAAAGAGAGTTGGAGTTGAAAAGATTGTGGGCTCATGTGTAAAGATGTTTTAAGTTGAGATGAATTTAGTGATTTGAGAATTGGTATTTGAATATTAGATTCGACTTAAAATTAGACTGAACAGAGTTAATCTCAATACAGTCCAAGTTCCATACAAGGCCTAACTATGTCAATTTAGACTACCTACCTAGATTCTAAAATATCCAGTTCTTCATTATATATTTTGTCATTATTTTGATATGACATATTTTAAGTAATTTTACAAGCTAACCATAAATGACTATTTACTTAAAACGTGTCATATAGCGAATGTAAAATGGCTAGGCTTTGTAAATGTGAAGTGCCAACCTTGCTAAATCCCATTGGCGATCATCCACGCCGGTGGTAATTCCACAAAACAACTGCTAAATCCAGTTCTAACATCTATAGCTTCTTCATAATCCAATATTTAACATCTTTTTGCCTTTGTTTGCTAATGCACGACTCAAGCTTGTCCTGAAAACTCTCTGCCTTGACTTTTTTGTCTTGGTTTTTTCTGCCCTTGTATTATTATGTTGGCTTTTTTCACCCCTATGCAAAAATATTGGAGGGTAAGATAACAATTGAAAGGGACATTACACATGGCACATTATGCAGATCGAGATGCCGCAAGCATTTGAACACCATAATGAACAGATTATTTCACAGGTTTTAGATGAGGCAATTTGGTAAAAGGATTTGATTGCAAAAAAAATGATGAAATCTTAAATAAAGAGAATCAGATGAAAAAAGGGTCTAATTTATATGGTAATACATACCAGAGGAATAATGAAATGCCCTAAAACATTTATACACAACAGGTCAAAACCTTCCATTTGGGGTACTGTCCGGGGGCAAACCTCTGTTGACCTTTGGCGCGAAAAAGATGCCTCATACCACAGTATATGTCAAGACAGATATCCCCTCGTTCCGTTAAAACTTCAATTCTGTACAAGAAATCCACCATGATCTTATAAATCCATCACAAAATGGCTGCCAACCCCACAACATCCCCATCATCAGATCTGGTTTCTGCAGTATTCACCAAATTGCGAGGCCTCGCTGAAAGTAGGAGTGCGACCAGTAAGTAAATTGTGACACTAACAGGCTTCTAATAGCAGCATGTACCGCCGAAAGTAAATATAAAAGCATCACTTATAATGGAAATGCGTTATTTGTATGTTTAAGCATTCTTTTTTTTTTTTTTCACCGGTAAATAAGATTCTTAAGCTAAATATAGGACATGGGTGATCAACTCGCAGAATGAACCAACCAAGGGCAAAAGAGTATTGAAGACAATTTTCCAACTTCTTAAAACACCGCGTTTCAATTTATTGTCTTCAAAATTTCTCAAGGTTGGCTTAAGTGGTAAGGGTCTTGATCTTGGGAGTATACTCCCCCAAGTCTAAAATTCAAACCCTTGGGTGCAAATAATTTCTAGGCCAGGTACCTGATTTGTGTGATGTGGGCATGATTGGTCAGGGTTTAACTGGGTAAAAGACGTTACATTTGCATGGGATTCCTCATCATTAAAAATATAATAGGATGAGTTGGACTATTACAGACCGACTCCCACCCACCCTCTTTCTTCGGTCATCCTAAGAGCCACCACTTTGATTCGCAACAGATTTCTCCAACATCCCTTGGCCTCATACTAATGGAATTCCAATTCAACACTGATGGAAAGTCGAAGGATTAATATTTGTAGAATATAGAGAGAATGGTCTCTGATTATATGATTGAGAGAGGAGTAATGGATCTCTATAACACTCCTCGGCCTCATAGTAATGGAATTCCATTGGACAGATGGAAAACCCAGACCAAAAATAAATAGCGTGAAGTCAAGAAACATAGTAATTAGTATTATGCAACTACGACTGTATCCCTCTATTTCGTGATCCTTAAACCTTAAGGAACCGTAAGTCTAAACTTAAAGCATATTATCAATAGTAGGGAAGATTCTACAACATAACTGCAGCGGCCTAAGGGTCACCCAAAATGCTCTTGCATGTGAAAAAGAAACAAAACGCAATAAAGAAGTCAGAGTGCTTACTTGAAACATTTGTAATAACATTTACACTTTTCTGAGCGGCAAGGGCTTTTAACTTGTTTCCAGAAGCTAACAAAAGCAAGCTCCTCATATGCTGCTTCTGTTCCTTAGGACTCGATGTCTTCGTCAAAGCTTCTTCAAAAGCAACCAAATCATGTGGTTTGATACACGGGAGCGAGAGCAAAATCTGGGACAACAGAACAGGAAGATCCTAGCATTAATTACTTTCAAGATACTCCTTTTATCAAAGTATACTTGCTCATAAACATCATATGCCAAGACAAAACAAGATGAGGCATCACTACCAACCTGCCTGGGAGCTGGATCCCTATCACAGAGATAAACAAATATTTCACGACAGAGAGCAACCAGATCTGCACTGATAATAGCATTTGACTCGAGTGCCAATCCTTGGATAATTGCAGAAAACAAATCTTTAGAAACAAATTGTAGAAGTTCTGCATTATTCGTTGATATAGTTAGGACAACCACAGCAGCACAGAAGGAAGAAATTTTTGTCACGGCTTCACCGTCTGTCCAAGTGAAGGCTTCTAAACATATCTGCAAGGCCGGAATGGCTAGACTTTTGTGCATCAACAGGAAACTGCAAATAAATTACACTTTTTTCAGTCAAAATTAGATTTTGTTGGACTAAATATTTTTCGACAACTTGGTCTAAAAAAGGGGGAAAAGATCAAAGATAATTATAATTCCACACAATCAAACTTATAGACCAAAACAAAATCATGGGGATGTAAAAGGACTCCCAGAAAACACAAGAAAAACTCTAGAAACAATGAAAATCCACATACCCAACCAAAGAGTTCGATGCAAATGCATCCAAATCTTTAAGAGAAGATGTATCTACACGGCTAATATGCCCAGACTGTTCTAAAGAAGTAAGGACAGTATTTAGTGGTGGCCCAGCAATAGCAGAGAGGAGTGAACATATTTCACGAGTTAGATCTCGAAGTAGCTTTTCTTCCATTACTTCCACTTGTAAGTCTGACCCAGCAAATATTTTGTGGATGTTTGGAACCTTTACCCTGCCTTCACGCAGAAGACTGGACCATGAGCAGCTGAGAGCTTGCTGAGAATAATGAAATAAAGGCTGCAGAAGTTTTTCTAGCCAGATCTCCCACATATCAGAAGGGCAATATTTAACCAAAGGAATAAAAAATGAATGAACAAGCAGCCTTATATGCCTGAACTCCATTGACTGTATATTCTCCACTAGGGCTAAAGCAACTGAATGTAAATCCAAAGCTTGGAAAAATGAATCCCCAATGGTCGTTGAGAGGCCCAATACATTATACCTAAAATTATAAAAGACGCATTAGCACCGGAAAGGAAACCGTTCACATCAACCAGTATAACAGGTAGTACATGACAAAACTACCTTAAAATATCAATTATCTCTTTCTTCCTAATATGTCATTAAAGTATAAAATTATAATTATAAAGATTATCATGGCACGAAAGATATTCTAACCAAGTAAGACAAGCCATTTGCATCTCAAGTAAAACTTCGATCCATCAAAACTGTTTAGCAACAAATTCCACATGCAGTCAAGAGAGGAACTGAATTGAACCAAAAATATTTTTAGATAGATATAGTAAATTTAATTAAAAAAAAAAAAGAAAACTCAATTTCTTCACCCTGTGGCTCTGCCAGTCACCAACAAAAAATTTCTAAGTCCTCAGCAAGTAATTTACCTTTATAGTTATAAAGATGCGTGTTCTAAAGTATAAAAATTATTGAAACAAAGCCATCCTTGCTACAATAAGGGCAACTAATGAGAAGGCATTCGAAGATGTTCACAGATACTTCACTTATGACTTCAATTTTTTTTTCTCAGATGAAGCTAAAAGTTACCACCAAACTAAACTAATTTATGAAGAAAATACTTGGCTATACAAAGTTTTTTATATTCATTCACAGTACTTCATTTACAGTACTTCACAAATATAGAACAGCCAAACCTGAAGCAGAATTTATATCTAAAAGATTAAAGAAACTTTGCAGGCATATCTTTCATTATTAAAGAAACAAGCAGAATTCTTTTTGTATTCAATCAATAAAGTTTCTTACTTATCAAAAAAAAGAAAAAAGAATTGTTTGGCAAAACTGCTATCTTCATATCAAAGATCAGAGAAGAAGCAAACCATACTTTGTAACACCCCAATGGAAGACCCAAACCACTTATCATATAGGCTATCACAATCTACCCCCCTTAAATTCCCGAAGTCCTCGTTGGGCTTGTCTGTTGTAGGTGACATGGCTCAAGTCCCACATTTCTGGTTGGGATAGACTCTGATACCATTTATAACGTCCCAATGGAAGACCTAAACCACATGTCTTATACTCCAAAAGGACTAGTCAATATACAATTGGAGCCTTATTAGAACCTTATAAAGAGCAAGAACTTCTCCTTCCCAAGCAATGTGGGATCCCATATACCACATACCCTTATCCTTATCATATGGGGTATCACATACTTTCTTTGATAAACAGCTCGGAATATCTTGGGAAAATATTTCAGTAATTCAGATTTGAGTTATTTAAGGCCTCCATTGCCAAATTTGTGAAAAATATTCCTCTGTGCCTCATACACACTATAGTATATAATACCTCAGTGGAATGCAAATACTGTTGCGCATGATCGATTAAGCCATATAATATTTCTATTTTTCTTTGCATCTGTCACAGTGAAGCATTTAAAAAAGTTCAACGCTAGAAATATGGTTTAAAGCAAGCCTCTCTCTCTCTCTCTCTCTCTCTCTCTCTGCCCCCTCTCTCTCCCCTGAAAACTAAAATTCCAGCTCGGCAGTGTCTTCTGTACTTATTTGAGGCCTCTTTTCTCTATTTCTTAATCTTCGATGTAAATGCATTTAATGAGAAGGCCAAAAAGGGGTAGGGGAAGAAAACAATATCAAAATACATTTAGAAAGGAAACACCTTTAAGAAATTAAAAGCATCCCAAAGGAAGACATACGTACCCACTGTCTCTGATACCTTTCAGCCAGTTTCGTATATCAGACTCGTTTGGCTCTGCAGTTCCTTCCTTACCCATGTCAGCATAAGATCCATCTGTGAAAGTTAATACACCCTTTGATAATTTAGGAACCCCTTCCCCTAAGAGGCTGAATAGCTCGGAATCAGTCATGGTCATTGCAGCTTTTACCTCTCCAGGTAGAATTTGATATATAGATGGAGACCAAAGAGAATGTAAAGCACGAAGCAGCTGCAAGGATATGCTGCAATCATTACTGTCCTAAACTTACAAGGAAAAAAAATCATATGGCCCTAAAAATAACACAGTTAAATAGCAAACCAATGAGAATATTGAACGGGGCCAGATTATTGGGTGTGGCGGGCATACTTTTAAAAGAGGAGGCAGCATCCAAGACAGATGAGAACCAATTGGGTGCAATAATGTAGAGCTAGATGTCAAGTTGTTTTGTAAATTTGACTGGGCTCTCCTAAATCCACTCCTCTTAAGTGCCTTCTCAAAGAATGTAATAGTGTGGAAAATAGACCACATGGTTGGTGTCTCAGAGAACAAGCGAACCAGACCTAGAGGTTCAGACAAATAGTTATTTTGCCACTCAACCTGTGTCCATTGTTGGCTCAAGGGTTCTAATAACCATGCCAGAACTTCTTGCTGCTGTTGAATCCTGCACCAATCATAAAAGCTTTCAAATAATGATGAGTAGAAACAAAATTAGACTTGTAAACACATTAAACTAGAAGTAATTACCCTGCAGCAGAGGCCATTACGAGAAATGCTTCCCCAAGAAGATTATGCTCACCACGAAGTAGACAACCTTCTCTTTGCATATATGCCATGGTGTCAGCTATACCCTTCGTAGAGAAAACATTACAAAATAAACAAAAAGATTGAAATACCAGATATAAGCTCTTAGGTTCTTTTATGCAAGCATATGTTTATATAAATCAACTTTCCTTTTTATGCTTTGAGAAATCTTAACTCCAAAAAATATACCTTTATGTATATACACACACAGTCAAGCATGCAAAGGCAGTGTGGGCAGTAGTACTTATTTTGGAGTAAGTTTACTTTTTCACTGCTGTGTTCAGAGCTTCTCATGTTACTGAAGTGTCAGGCTCTCACAATATTTATCACATTGTGGAAGTATATTAGAGACAACTTTTATATGAAGGAAAAATCCAGGGCCAGATGAACTGCAAAATAAATCAGTATAGCTACTACATTGTGCAATTAAGTGAGAGACACGACCAAGACAAAGTGAAACAAATTCCAGAGGAATGGTCCTGAGAGCATTGGTAGTGGCTTCTTCATCTTCATCTTCATCTTAAAATTTGAAGAATATGTCTCTAAATTTATCTACATTGGCTTATGCATCTCTAAATTTTTGCATGACTATAAATAATGCTTCTTCAAATTTGAAGAAGCACTTTTCATTCTTCAAACATTATTTTACTATTTTTTTCTCTCATACACATTAAAATTAACTTGGTAAAATTTATATTAAAATGATTTTGATACATGAAATTTGTATTAAGTTTATAATACAAAGTGGATGCTAATTGTAAAATATATATAAAAAATAATTTTAGAAAACAAATAAAAAAAATTTTTAATTTTATTTATTTATTATTATTTGGTTCAAATATGCATAAATCAATGTGAGAATCATTCTTCAAATACAAAATCACTTCAAAAGAGATGATTTTGCATATGAAGATGCATAAACCACTACCAATGCTCTGAAGAATAAAAGCTTTACTCCCTTGATAAGAAGACATCCAATTTTGACGGTCACTTTCCTACACATCATTGCCAATCGTAACACTATCTAAATACTTATCAATGTTGCAAGCTATTCATTGCAATAAAATTAAATGGTCTACAGCACCCTCCCCATTGTTGTTACAAACTAACACTGGGAGACTTTAGCAATGATATGGTCCAAAATGATTCCGGTAAAAAAATGTTCATAATAAAAATAAAAAAAAAACCCTAATTTATATTACAATGCGCAGGAATTCTCTCTCTCTCTCTCTCTCTCTCCCCTTTTCTTTTCCTATGAACAAGTGGTGGCCAAAAGTTTGGGCTCCTTCCTTTTTACTTACAAAAAGGAATAACATTTCATTACAAGAAGCCAAAGATATAGAAAGATGGAAACAAAAACTGCATAAAACAGAGGAACAAAGAAAGAAGTGGTGTCAACAAGGCTAGCTAAGCCCGTGCTAAGGTAGTCTTGCATGATTAATTCACTCTCATAAACCAAAAAAGAACTTCCTGTAGCTCCCATTTAGACTAGTTCTTCTTCCGAAAGGTTATAGTAAGGTTTGCTTCACTTTTTTTAAAGTCTATTAATGATCTCCTCACAAAATTGCCTGAAGAGGATGTGGCAACAGGAGGCTTTTTAGAGTTCTTCTGAGACTGCTATCAATGGAAATCCAAATGGACCTTTGCTTGGGGAAAAATCCTGTCGCAATTCCAGCAAATTTTTGTTTTTTATTTTTATTTTTATAGTGACAATTCCAGCAAAATTACCAGAACAACTTCATTAATTTCAGTTTCAGAATTAACTAGGCCTTATCTGGATGATGATTCATCTCTTGGTTGCCAATGATTGATCAGATTTGCTTATAATGGGTCATTTGGCCCTGCATTATCCTATAATTTACGTCTGGCTTCAAAAACACCTTATATGATCAAATATGCATACAAGAAATTCCAAATTTTAGTTTGAGCCCTCTAGAGTTATTTCAATAAAATGTGGAAAAAAGAAGTCACCTTCATGTGAGGCAGAATGCTTTTGTCAGCAGCTTTGGCTATTCGAATAAATGATGTACAAATCTGCAGCCTTGCGTGCCGTGCACTACTTGTGGAAGGATCCTGCCAACCAAACATGGTTTTAAATTGCAAGCTTTGGTTCTCTTTGCACGAATTGAACTGGAAATGAAGACTTAAATTTGAAGGGAACCTTAACAACAAGAGGAAGTGAGTTTAGGAGCTCGAACAGCTTATTGATGACACTACCAACTGCATCTGGGAAGTACTTCAGGAAGGGACCCAGTGCATCTAAATAGTGTCCAAGTACTTGCACAAGTGCTGGTTCAGTCCACTTCAAAGCAAGAAGTTGCTGGAGTAAACCTTAAGATCAAGTAACCAAAGTTTTTAAGGACTCAAAAATAAAAAATTTAAATATTGAAATAAGATACAGAAGAAGTTGCTAAAAAACCTTCAAATATTCTACACAGCGCAAGTTGAACTTCAGAACTACCCCCACCAAATTCATTTGTTCCATCAAAGACTGCATTCACAACATTATCTAGAGCCAATTGCATACTTTCCATCACAGCCAAGTCCTGAAATTCAGAAAGCATGTGCATAGCAGCAAACTGTCATTTCTAATATAAGGATAGAGCATTGCTGGAGATCTGGCAACTCCAGAATGGATAAATCGTATAAACAAGTCCAAACCTGAGAAGGCATTTGAGAAAGCAACAGGTGTTTGATGATTGTAATAATTCTTTCAGAAACATTAGCAGCAGCTATTAGAGGCTTGTAAGAAGCAATAAACCGGATCAACTCTGACTGCAATAAGAGATCATGAATCAGTAGAAGAAACCCCAGAAAGAACAGACAAGAAAAGAAGAATCCGAAAACCTTTACTAATACAAGCTACTACGGCCAAAGATATTAACTCCCTTAAGTTTTAACCTCTCCGATGAAAATTGTGAACTACTTAAAAAGACGCACCATCCCCACTCCAAGACCATCCCCCTGATGATTTAATCATAAAACCAAAGCATTGGAAAAAAAGCCCATATGATAATGCAAAACAGCATAAACTACTATTTTTTCTTTCTTTCATCAATTCCTTTTCTTCCATTAATATAAACTCTATAAATAGCTTTTCTAAAAAACAATTGCAATTGGATGAAAAATACCATATTTCTAGAGTATGAGCTAAATGCGGCCAAAGAGAGACTGAACAATTTTTAAATCCCAACCCATAACATACTATGTTCATGACACAATAACTGTATTTTACGATACAGAATACATTTTTTATAGGTATACCATTGCAAATACATAATCACAACTTCATGGCACCTTGATGATAAGATTCATTCCCAACGCTTTTTTGGATAGGTCAGTCAATTTTATTAAAAGCACAAAGCGGTGCAACCCAAGTACAAGGTGTATACAAGAGAAAGCACCGAACTAGGAAAGAGAGGAAAGACAAGAAGAAGACATAAAACCAAGATAATCAGAAAAATCAGAATTACTCTATGCTGACATCCAAAAAGAGCTCATAGTAATATGTTTATAGCTCATCCATAGTATTCTCCCCATCTTCGAAGTTCCAAGTGCTATGTTCATTCCACATGCACCACATTACACATAAAGGAACCACACACCAAGCTATCACGCTGCAATAACCTAAATTGACTTCTTCAACAAGCTAGGAACCATACAATCCTTTGGGAGGACATCACCCCAATTAACACCGAAAATCTGGACGATCGAAGCCCATATTGTTGTAATAACTTTACAGTACAAAATATATGATCAATAGTTTTCCCGCTCTTCTTGCACAGGCAGCACCAATACTAAGATTCTCCTCAGATTATCCATAGTTAAGATCTTCCCCAATGCAGCTGTTCAAATGCAGAAATCCACCGGCAGGGGAGCTTTTCTTCCACCAAATTCCTTTCTAGGCAGTAGTAGTACCAATGCACCAAAGGGATGCAATGCTTGATAAGAAGTTTTGACCTCAAACTTCCTTCTTTTGGACAAAACCCATCCAACCTTATCTTCACAACCAACTCTCAGCCTAGTGGAGTACAATAGGTTGAAGAATGAGGAAACCAACTCCAATTCACCTTCTTGTCCTGATTGAATAAAAGCGATGTTCCATCATCTAGTATTGTCGGGTAGTTGCCAAAAATCTGCCACCAAGGCCTCCTTACTGCAAAAAATCCTCACTCCGGAAAAAAAGGCCTTCAAGGGTTGATCCCCCACCATGCATAATGCCAAAATCTTATCTCAGGCCCATTTTGCGTCTCAAATATGATAAAGCTAGAGAAAATCCCCCAACCCTTCCTTATGTTTGGAAAACACCAAACCCATAATGCTCCAAATTTTAATAGAAAACCAACCTCCCCACATATTTCCTACTTAACTTCCACCATCAATCACCATAATGCTTGTTTCCGTTGCAAAAGCACCATAGCCACTTACTTGATAGATCATGATTGAAAGCCAACAAATTTCAAACTCCCATCCCTCCTGAGGAGACCAAAGTGCAAATATTGGGCTAGCAATGAAACTAGAACTCCTCACCAATTCCATTCCAAAAGAAGTTCATCTAAAGAGTTATTCTATTTCCAAGCCGGTGTGTAGAGCACATCATCCACATCACTTAAATAGTAAGATTTGCTTTGTAAAATTCAAAATTTATTTTTCAAATCAAATTATGCCATATAAGTACTTTACTAGGTATTGTTCTACACACCGGCTTCACAATATAATTTTTACCTTCTAAAATCTCTTTATGATTGACAATAGAAGTCAGTAGAGGGAATGGAGACATAGAAAGTGGGAAAATTAGCTGAAGTGCTTTTGTGAAACCCTTATTGAGTCAGTATGGGTGGTAAATGGGATCTCACATTGCTTGGGAGACAGAAGTTCTTGCTCTTTATTATTCTAAAAGGCTCCAAGTGTACAATCGACTAGTCCTTTTAGAGTATGGCTCGGATATGGCTTTGACCTTCCTCGGGTCATTCCAACATTTGATCAAATGGTGCCTACCTTATTTCAATGGGCTTCCACCCTACCAAATGACAATCCATCTTCTCAACGATGTCATCCCGAAATAGCAAGNCCCTTCTAAAATCTCTTTATGATTGACAATAGAAGTCAGTAGAGGGAATGGAGACATAGAAAGTGGGAAAATTAGCTGAAGTGCTTTTGTGAAACCCTTATTGAGTCAGTATGGGTGGTAAATGGGATCTCACATTGCTTGGGAGACAGAAGTTCTTGCTCTTTATTATTCTAAAAGGCTCCAAGTGTACAATCGACTAGTCCTTTTAGAGTATGGCTCGGATATGGCTTTGACCTTCCTCGGGGTCATTCCAACATTTGATCAAATGGTGCCTACCTTATTTCAATGGGCTTCCACCCTACCAAATGACAATCCATCTTCTCAACGATGTCATCCCGAAATAGCAAGTGAGCACAGTATCCTTAGTCCCAAAACAACTTCAAAACCTAAGAACAGCCACAAAATAACAGAATGATCCATATGAGATTCACAGAAGATCAAACTATCCTTGAAGATAGATGGGACAAGGCAACTCCTCAGAGTTGGTATGGCTAGCCGAAAAACCTTATAGGAGCCCTCTATCCATGGCCACAACCAGCATTCTACTCAAAGCCTACGTAAGTCATGAAAACTACCAACAATAAGGGGCCCCTAAACTCAAACCTTGTGTGCTGCTAAAAAAGCTAGAGGGTGATCCATTAATCAAAAAAAAATTTTGATAGGTAACCAAGAAGTTTTATTCAGAGAGATAGGCAAAACACAAGTACATAAGGAATATACATGAGAAGCAGCCTAGTTAGAGTTTACAATTGAAAGGAGAAAATCATGGACATTTAAGGCCTCGTTTGTTTTCACAACTCATCTCAACTCATCTTATCTAATCATTACAACTTTCCCAAATTTCCACACAAAATAAAATAGACAATTCAACTTTTTCAAATCCCAAATAAAAAATAATATTAAAAAAATATATTCTAATAATATTTTATTCAACTTTTTAACTTTAATCTTAACTCATCTCATCTGCAAAAACAAACGAGGCATTAGTCCATTACAAGCAATGGCCCCTGCATGATTTAAAAAAGAAAACTTTTAGCTCATCCATTGTTCTCTCGCGATCTTTGAAGCTTTTAGCATCTCTCCCGCCAGATACACCAACACATACATGTACGAACCATTTTTCAGATGGCTACCACTTGTGAGTTATCGTGAAGGCCTCTCCAGCTAGTAAGGAAATCCACCAGTCTAAGAGGCATGACCCATGACAATCCTATTCTCGTGAAAAAATCATCCCACAAGGTCTTGGCCACCTCACAATGTAAAAGCAAATGATCTACTAATTCATTATTCTTTTCACACATACAACACCAATCCAACACTATTACTCGGCGTTTCCTTGAATTATCTGTAGTAAGGATCTTGTCCAATGATGTTGTCCATACGAAAAAATTTGCTTTTGAAGGAGCTTTCATCTGCCATATACTCTTCCATGAGAACATGGTCATTCTAGGACTCGTTAAAACTCGGTAAAATGATCTAACAATGAATTTACCTTTCTTGGAGGGGCTCTAGTTCATCTTATCGCCAGTAACCTCTATCATGTTTACGGAATACAATGCCGCATAGAACTCTGTAATAGTCTCCAACTCCCAATCTTGGGTTGCCCTAATGAAATCAATATTCCATTAATCAAAACTAAAACCACACCGAGGACATGCAGCAGGCAATCCACCCGAATCATTTCTCTCCAAACCCACATCTTCGTAATAGATACAACAAAAATTCCCACCTAACATGATCGTAAGCTTTCTCTAAATCTAGCTTAGACGATATTCCCATTGTTCTCGAGCAAAGTGTACTGTCAAGGCACACATTGGCAACAAGAACTGGATCTAGGATTTGTCTTTCCTTGATGAAGGATTCTACATTCTGGGCATAACCTTTGCAAGCATAATTTCTGCCCGTTTACTTGAACTTTCGAAATAATCTTCAACACACCTCCAACCAGAGTGATGGGATGAAAATCATTGATATCTACAGCCCTACTTCCATGGGTTATAAGGGAACTGAAGATAAGATTGAGACTCTTTTCAAACTTTCCCCAACTATGGAACTCATGAAAGACATTCATCGAATCAGCTTTGAGTACCTCCCAATGAGTCTAAAAGAAAGCCAACAAGAACCCATTGGGTCGTCGAACTTTATCACCATTCAAAGAATTTAGCACTTTTGAAGACTTCATTCTCCTAAAAATTGCTTTCCATCTACTAAGCCTACTAAGTGCCTATGGATTCAAATGGGGCACCATCCACTTTGGGCTGCCAACTGAATTGTTTGGAATAGAGTTGATTGTAGAATTGCACAATCCTCTCTCAAATTTCGGTATGGCCTATGTAAACCAAATCATTCACCATTAGCCACTCCATGGAAAAATTTTCTTATCACCTTCACACAACAACAATGCCTTGGATTTCTACCTCCACCTCACCTCCTCTAAAAGAGATGTTTTAAAACAAGAAAAAAGAAAAAAGCATACATTTGAAGTCTTCTCCATTCCCCTTTCACCAACTACCATTTTGCACATCCATTGGCCATATAAGATATAGTTAAAAAAAATCGTAATTGATGGCATCTTGACATCTCCCTTGGCTGAAGTTACCAACAAAATGCAATGTAATGGACAAGAACATCTTTAAGATACACATCTATTATATACTATATGACTCCCCCGCCGCTGTAATTTTTCTTAAACAAGTAACTGTGGCAGGTTGTAAACAAGAAAAAGAATAGAAAAAATGTCATAATGCCAACTGTGAAAAACAAAGACATCTTAGTTCCTAGCCATGTTACACATACCATCCTTGAACGATATTGGCCAAAGTCACCCCTGCCCTCAAAATCATCACTCCACAACTCCAATGCCCCCAGGTTATATGTGGTTCCAGGAAGAACCTTCTCTCTCTTGAGCATGCGCTGGAAAGATATATCCAGAATTGCACTAAGAATATCATCACTCACAAAACTCAAGATCTTTCTCTTCTCACTATCAGCCTGTCCAGGAACGGTGCTTAGACTATTAACAGCTGAACTGTCTCCGGCTGAATGTGCAACTACCTTTGGCTTTGTCATCAAGTCTCTCATCAGTGCCTAAAAGGGAATCAAGCAAGAAAAATATTCAAATATAGTAAGGTGCTACCTAGACTTTATTATAAACACCATCAAATGAGAGGGTAAAGTACCACACATACCAGCCAAAAGAGCAGGGATTGATAATGAAGAGCTAGCTTAAAGTGTTGAAAAAAGCCCAGCATCTGGAAAGAATAAAAAAATGGGTTACATTGTAATTGAATAACTCAGTTTCGTATCATATGTCCATCCCATCATCTGTAAATTAATCATACCCTTCTTATATACTCAAAAAAGGGAAATGAATCGCTTACGCATGATGAGAAATCATTCTGAATCTAAAGAGAAACTAAAAATCTATGGCTCAACAATTTAGATTTAGACCTTGATCTTGGTTATGAATAGTAGAGCAAGTCAAACACTCATCACATAGGCTATGTGAATCAAGAACACAAGATACATATTTTTCTAATGACAAGCCCCATGCTTCAATAAGCAATACCAACTCGTTCAATGCATATCATGTGAAAGGGTCAAAATAGGCAGACAACCAGAAGATTGGTCAATCAGGCTGGGTTGAGGAGACCACAAGCACATAATTATTGAGTAAACCCCATAGGAAAACCCATAAGTACTTGTCTGCGCTCAGCTTGTTCAAGCCAAGTTTGGACTTGTCTAAATGATAGAGTTATATATATATATATACACTACATTGTAAGGTGGCCAGGACCTTGTGGGATGATTTTTTTTGTGGGAATAGGATTATCATGGGTCATCCCTCATAGGCTGGTGGATTTTCTAGCAAGCTGAAGAGGACTCCAAGGCAATCCACAAGTGGTAGCAATATGGAAGATGACCCCTATATGTATGTGTTGGTGCATTTGGCAGGAGAGAAATTATAGGTGCTTCAAGGATCGCGAGAGGACAATGGATGAGCTTAAATTTTTCCTCTTTAAAACCTTGTTCTTATGGGCGGGGGTCATTGATTTTAATGGAGTTAATGTCCATGATTTTATACTTTCGGTTGTAAACCCTCGTTAGGTACTTCTATTGTATACATTCTGTGTACTTGGGCTATTCCTACTTTTCCTACGAATAAAATTTCTTGATTACCTATAAACAAATAATTATATATATATGAATATCTTTTCTAGCACCGCAACTGTACTAGCATAACATCATTATACCTCAGACCCTTAAAATCAGAATTCACCACCCTGAGGATTTGGCCACTTCTAACTTTATGCTTAGAGAGGCAAACAAGTACATATATCACATGAAAGCATGCATGTATCTAAATACTCCAGGCTGTGTTGAGCTTAGCTCGGTACAAACTTGGATTAAGACCCCTAAGGTTTGAACACAGCCTAGCAAGAACTGAAAAACTCAATACCATTCAAACTACAACCACATGCAATGCAGCAATGTTTGAAGGGTCAAGATGTGGCATTTACATGTACATTGGACTTCAGTGTCAAACTAGGCAGTATGACTTCCATTAATTGTTCCTTCATGGAATTACAACCCCTGAAACAAAGGTTTTCTGAAAAGAGATACCGAAATGAGGAAAAATTATGTGAATATAGTTCATGTGCTGTCAATGGCTATGCAAAAGTGGCAAATGATTAATTGAGCTACTTTGATGCTAAAGGACCATCTATACAGTGTGACACTAACAGTAAGGTTATATGGGCTAGGTCTGAAACCAACAAGCAAGAATAAAATGTTAATGCAAAGTTTTGGTGCAGACTCATACTCGACAGATTAATCTTTATCCTGTGAAGCTGAGTTGAACTCTGAAATATGCTAATTGCAATACCCATTCATTAAAGGATGTAGGTTGCCCAAGATAAAATTATAGTCTAATTACCTGTTGCAAATAAAGAGGAAGAAGGGTGCTATCACCAGCAATACACTGCAAGTTGGAAGAACCCAAAGACACCATACTCTCACATATACATTCAGCAAACTCAAATTCATTTTCGTCAATAACTACAGAACTAGAGCTTGATCTGTAGAAAAATTCTCTAGAGGCATTCATCAAGATCTGAAAGGTATTACTCATTGCAGAAACATATTCAGAAGCAGAGACATCGATAGGTCTCTTCCTGCAAGTCACAATTGAGAAAAACACACTAGTTTATGGAAAAGCCTCACCATGGAATACTTTTGCATTCTCAACAACGAACAAACATGAAACTAAAATTGGAAACAAACATAACACATACCTTGGAGAGACAAGTTTAAAAAACTCACAAGCATGAAGACGAAAGTCGGGACAAGAAAGTAAGAAACCACACCTGTTGTGTTTGTTAGAGAGGGGAAAGGGAGAGAAAGGTTAAGATACCACTACAACTATTTCAGATCAGTCAAACTGCAAAGAATGATATCATACCCCTGAATTATGCCATATTTAGCAAGATCAGGCAACGGAGCCCATTCTGCATATGCATTAACAGCATTTAAGGTAGTTGTTACTGTGGCTGCGTGCTGTTTTGCAACATCCAGTTCTTGATTACCTGCTGCACTCAATGCAGCCACAAAGTGTCGTTCTAGTAACTACATCAAGAAAGAGGCATTAAAAAAATGAAAAAAGAAATAACTTCTATTGAAGATAAGGACCAAGGCGTACAGTGTATAATAAAGGCAAAATTTCAGGCAAAGATTGGGTAAGCGCCCGCAACAATAGCCTACGCCGATCAGCTGTATAATACATACACCAGGGTAAGAGAAGCATACAGAAATATAACTCCAGATGAGAAAGTGAAACACAGATGCAAATGTGTATGTGAACCATAATATCTTCAGGAACACTAAAGGCAATCCACAAAAACCTTCCAAATCTTCATTGTGAACCATAATATCTTCAGGAAGCCATCTCAGCATCATTGAGACCAACTCAGCCTAAAATAAGAGAAAATTTCAACTTTATATCTCATGCATATTTTAGAATAAAATGTAATCAAGGAACACAATAGCTGCAGGCAGCAAAAGATGAATTTACTTGTGCAGGACCCTTGCTGGACAGGGAAGCTAGAGACGGGAACAGTTCCTGCCATAGAACTAAGCCTTCTCTTCTAACTATCTGTCACACATCACAATATGAGCACAAGAACAAATGATCATCAGCAGCATTATATAAAAATCAAGACCAGCGTGGGGTAAACCTCAGCAACAAGGGCAGCTGTTTGACTTTTCAAAGCCCATTCCTCGCAAGGATTTGCAATCTCAGACATTAAATCAACAGCAACATTTGCAAAATTGCTACGTTCTGCAGGGCTTAATTCTTCCCACCGCAGCCGAACCAGATGCTGCAGAAAGATACTTAATGTTACAGCCACAGTCATAACATTGAACTTTACATGGAAATCGAGATAACATTGGAGGATGTAGGTATGGAAAGGGAAAACCACAATTACACAAGGATGTCAGCTTGTAGAAATGAGCTAAAATATATATATAAGAAAATTCATTCAACACGTTTAGAGATATCTTCAACTTAAACATTCCGAAGCCTCAGGCTTCAAGGCATTTGAATTCTTAATGAAATGTTAATCACTCAGCTGAACTCCATAACCATTTGATGACAATGGTCAAAACTGAAGTTAACCTCAGTACTTACCTTGGACATTTGGACTTTAGCAGTTGATAACATAAAGTTCGATATAAAGCACCTCTAAATGCAAAGGGCATTGAAAGTTGAAATTCTATTTAAAGATCTGGGGATGCAATTTAGAGACTAGAAATGTAATGAATAAAAGGACTGTTTTTGCCCAACGGAACATTTTTCCATAAAGAAATGCAGCATCTATCTACCCCATCAATATCTTCAGACACTGAAGGATCAGCCTTCTCTAAAGTAAATACCAACTCATTGGGCAGTGCATATGCCGACATGCTTATTTTGTTGCGTTTGGATAAAGAGAAACTTAGAAGAATATTTCGTGAAGTTTAGGATATATTTGCCAAAAAAAAGTTCTCCACTTGCAGTCAAATGAAGGGAAAATGTTTTTATCTCCATATGTATGGCTCCAATCTCTAAGTTGCAACTCTCTCTCTTGTTCATTATAGAATGTATGATATGAAAATGCAGCCTTTCTTCCTATTTTTTGGAGTTTCAATTATGCATACTAAGCAACCTCGCCCCCACTCCCTAAAATAATTGTAGCACCTTGCCAAGTGCAAAAGGATTCAACTGCAATATTTCCTTTTTCATTAGAATTTGGATTATCATCAGGAGTCCACTGCAGACCATAAACCATTTTATGTCCACTGCAGAGTTCCTACCAAGAAAAGGACAGGGCATGAAGGAAAGAAAAATAGCAACAAAAAGAGCTTGCCAGGCATTCAAAAGTAAGAAAATTCTGTTCATTCTCCAGATGATCTGCATAATTTTAGGTCAAACTACTAAAGCAATTACTATTAAATTTATTTTTACCTAAAAAAAAAAAAAAAAAAAAACTACTAAAACAATCATATCGAGCTATACTGCTTGAATGGTGGAATTCAATGCTACAACCTCAGACATACCAAAATGACATATCTCAGATACAAGAGTCGAGACAAGCTTAGACAATTGAAAAGAAAGAAATACTGTTTCTAATCACAAGAAACCCATTGATCAAAGAATTCTTTTCAGAATTAAGGGCTATAATATGCTCTATGTGTATACTAGACTTATACTCAGCCAGATCTTCCAAAGCATATAACCCAGAGCATTCCCACAGATAAGTTATTATACCACAATAATGTCATAAAAGATGTCATCTCTGTAAACGATGGGCTGGATCAACATATCATATCAACGAAACATAGAATAGTATAAGGAAAATTCTCCAGAAATCAATTCGTAATAAAATATTCACATGAACCTGCAACATCTTAAATGCATGCAACCGAATTTCTGAAGACCAGTCCTTTCTGACTAGAAGGAAGGATGTGCTAGCTAGGATCCATACGTCTCCAGCTTTTACCTGAATAATTTGAATTAAATGGATGTATAAACCAAGACCATATAAACAGGAAATTAAAGCACCTATTACACGGACACAATAAAATTAAATAAATTATATTGTCAGTGATCAGCTAATTTACTCTAAAGGGAAAAGGTACAAATACAGTCCCAAGTGTCATCAGGTAAACTCTTTCCAATAGCAGGATTTGATTGTAATCTTGGTAATTTGTAAAAACTTTTATAGACAGTACAAATATCCTGTGATGAAACTAGAGATAATTTAATAACACTTACAAAAAAAAAAAAGCAATTGAAAGAGTTCACCACCTCAAACGAAAACCATATAAACCATATTGGTAAAGTTAAACCAAATTACTAACATCTTTATTTCATTCAAAAGCCTTAAAATTAAAGTATAGAAATTTTACCGCTTTTAATACTAAAAGTCCTAGACGGAAATCAAGATTATCGAAACTCAAAAGTCCAAAGCCAACAAAGTACCTCGTAAAGCCCAATTAAACATCCAAAATTATTTTGACCCAACGAAGAACACAAAACGATTCTTCACTAAATCAAAATAGAACTAAAGTGTCACAAATTTACTTCAGAACACTAGAACCATAGCATGCAATGAAACTTATCCAAAGCCAAAAGCATAAAAACATAAAAATAAAAAAATAAAAAAAAATACAGCTTTAAGCCCAAAGCAGTAATACCCAGTTTGTAAAACCCAACCAAAAAAAAAAAAACTTCATTTAGTTTGTCTAACACCCCAAAAAGTAAAAAATTTCCCAATATGCAACAGAATTTCAACAATTCAACTACATAAATATATTGAATTTAGAGGGAAGTGGCATGCATAAGACGAAAAAGTCTTATATGCAAACATATATAGAGTTCATAGAGGGAGAGAGAGTACGGATTCTAAGAAAGAAACGGCGGCTTTGCGAGCGTCGGGAGTGGAAGCCCAGTCGAGGGCTGCGGCTATGGCTCGGGCCACATTATTGGCTGTGTTGGTGGCACTGTCTTCCATTGCTACTGTATTCTACGTATCCGGTTTGGGTTCTCTCCAAAGTTTTTCTTGGGCTTCAAGGGAGAACGGGGCGTAGATTACATATGCATTGAAGAGGAGAGAGCGAGAGAGAGAGGCTTTTTTGTTTCTCGACGGGAATTTAGTAACGTGTAAAAAGCAACCTGAATCGGATTCTCCTGATTCCCTGAACTTTCCTTTCTTTTTAAATTTTAAAACTTTCGAATGATTTTACCTTATATTTTGTTAAATAGAAAATTCGAATAAAAGGTTTTTTTATCTTAATTATTTTATTAATAAGGTGTATTTGGATAGTAAAATGATCAAATATTTTTAGATAAAAATTAAAAGTTAAATAAAATATTATTATAATATTATTTTTTAATACTATTATTCTTTTGAGTTTAAAAATTATTGATGTGAAAATTTAAAAAAATTATAATGATGAGATAAAATAAAATGAGATGAGATGAAACTGTTTATATATCCTGAGCTTAAATTTTAAAAATAAAAATTAATAATAGTAAGTTTGTATAAATTTTAATGACTTTTCTCCTCAAATATTAATGGAACTATAAAAATACCCTAATCTATAAATTATAAGAAAACTTTGATTAAAAAGCTTCTAAATCCAAAATCCAAAATCAAAAACTTGAAGACAAAATCCTAAAAATCAAAGAATTATCGTTATGATGTTTTATCATCAACTACAAAAAGATGATAGTCTAGACTCGTTCTTATAATGAAAACCTCAAAGGTTGATGCATGCTCCATTTTCTTTTTTCTTTTTATTTACAGAAATTTGCTTATTGTTTAGATCTGTAAAATAGCTAGCTTAAATTGAACACATATTTGCATTAAAGTTTTGGAAATTCTAACTGTAAAAAATATAATATATTCCTACATCTATTTTACAACACGTTTTACCAACCAATTCAATAGACCACTTCTTTAGGTCTGTTTGAATGTTGAACTGAGTTGAAATGAGTTAAATTTTTTTTATAAATAATAGTAAGTTGAGATGATATAATGGTTTTGTAAGGTCTACCTAAGACGAGTTTAGATGTATTTGAATGTTAAAATAAGTTTAAATATACTTGTGAGAAATTGAAAAAGGTTATGGATCCCACGTATAAAGAAATTTTGACTTGAGATAGATTTAGTGATTTGAGAATTAGATGTCTGGATGTTATAATCAGTTTAAAATTAGACTGAATTAATTTGATCTCAATTCAGTCTATATCCCAAACGGGGCCTAAAAGTAAGGTAACGATACGTCTACAACTTTTTTACAACTTATTTTAAATCAATACAGTAATTGTGCCACTTCACTAAAAAACCAATTGCAATTTTACATGACCATCCGCATTGTAAAAAAATATTTGTAGAATTGTAAATCTATCATTTTCCTAAAAGTAATTTTAGTTTTACCAAACTAGCTTCCATTAGAAATAGAATAGTTATATAATTATAGCTCATTTTCCTACCATGTAAATGAAAACACATTGAAGGCTAGACACAGAGCTGCAGCCTAGGGCATTTGGAAGCCTTGGCAGGCCGGTTGCTGAACAACTTTCAAGTACAAACACAAGAATGTAACTGGTGCTACGTTTATAGATATGGAAGTTAGAAAAAAAAATAAAAATAGAGAGTTGGACTCGTTTTACAACGCAAGGAACTAAATCAAAATATACAAAGTAAGCCAGTTTTCTAGTGATTGATCCTCTTTTTATTTTTTCATCTCATTGGGGAGAAAAAGTAAGGGACTATAGAAGGAAAAAATGATTATACCCCCTGCACCTTTAACCAATCGATTACATCCTCTTTCGATGTAAAAAGAAGAAGCTAGTCTGAGTTTAATAGACCTGCATTATATTGCAGTTGGCCTTTTTTTTTTTTTTTTTTGCTGAATATTGCACTAGGACTTCATCTAAACTGTATTGAGCATAGGCAATCCAGCTTAACAGATCTGAATCTTGACGTGTAAACACAAGTTCAAGCTATGGCTTTCTTTCCTTTACTATGAGCATCGATACTTCTATCTTTGAGGATTCCTGGCTGTGATTTTGATGTTTCTCGTGAATCACCTGCGGCATGCTTTTTCCGCCTTGGAGCGTGATTGCCACCAGCATCACCAAGCGGACCTGACCAAGTTTGGAATGGCTCTTTTGAATAAGTGAATGTGGTTGAACTAAACGGGACATCTCGTGGAACAATTGCAGGATCGATATGCTGAGAAGCACCCAAGGGAAAGCCAAGTTGTCCATCTTGGTGTGGTGGAGGAAACTTCTCACTCTTGCTCTTTGCATTTGCATGGGTAATAAGACGCCTTCTCTGTTTCAGACGAAAGCCAACAAACAGTCAAGAAACACAAACTCAAGCCTAAATCAGCTCGGCAGTGGCTTCAAATTTTGGTCAGATTGATATGCAAATTGTATGCTTGTAGATGTTCCATGCATAAAAGATCAGATGGTGAAAAAGAAGCCTAAGCTGCTTTGTCAAATAAATGGAAGTGGCTGACACCCAAACTCAAGCTCACTTAAAAGGGAACAAACTTTAATCTTGTTGTTTGTTCAATGACAAAGTTCACGAGATCCATATGGTCAATTTGCATTTACTGCCCTTTTTAGTGCCTGATATTCTACCAAAATGGACGGTATACAATAATAAACCATCACTGAATCTGCTAACTAAGAAGATACTTTGATCGCTCCCATACAGGAGGGAAGAGGGTTAGAGATGCATTTCAACTAGACTTCTTGGTCATTAAAGTTGGGAAAGACCTTCAATTATGTTCTGTGAGTCACCACAGCATGTGGAACACAATTTAAGTTTCTTCTCATCTCATTTAGAGCAACTATTTATTAGCAATGTCAAGAATTCAAAAGTAATAAATGGCAATCGGTTGCAAACAACCAAGTTGACCAAACATTAGCACTAGCCTAGAAAGAAAAAAAAAATGAAACAAATTATCAGGAATCTCTCACTGCCGTTTATTCTTGTAATGAAGGGCACAATATTTAAATCATAGATTGCCAAATTTTTTTTCCAAATAAAACGAGCAGACAACTTTAAAAAATCAGTGATGCAAGAATATTGACTATTGAGTCAACTACAAGACCTAAATGGCAGTAAGAAAAGTGGGAGGGACACACAAAGGGTACTAATCTTATAATTCCTACATATCTGGTTATCAAATAAAGGGTACTAATAGAGGTTACTACCATTTGAACCGATTCTTATGCAGTATTTTAAAAGTTGGTTAACAGGAGAAAATTATTGAACATACATCAAGATTAGATTGAAGCTCAGCGTTAGCTTCTGGAGCTGGAAATGCCCTAACAGCACGATCACGGGTGCGTGTTTTCTTTACACCCTCAGCCTGGACTTTACCTGCAGCTCTTAACCTGCACAGACATACAATTAATATTCTTCATAGTTCATACTTACATGTAAGAAAGACATTTTTTTTATAGGTAAAATTTTGTTTTATCAAGTAAATAGGCAAAGCCGAAATACACAGGAAGTATACGTGGAGAACACCTAGTTACATGTTAGGATCTAGAAATGGATACAAGGCATGTCCATGCAAACCATTAACACCAACAATAAGAAAAACTTTGACATGGAGTATTTCGTAAACTGATAAAGAATCAACAAGTGAAAAAATAAAAGATATAAAAAATTCAGAAATGGAGACTAAAAGTGCAACAAAATCACCAAATTAACCCCCAATACCCATTGACTCCAAATTATATGGCAGTGAGGACTTAACCTAGCATAATCATAGAAATATACATTATAAACATGGCAATACACATTTGACATACCAAGATGAAGAGCAATTCCAAATTTTAAAGCAAGTTACTAACATTCGTTGGGGATAGATAGAGAAAGTGAAGGTTTTTAAAAGGGAGAACAGAAGCAAAATTGGAAGATGAGTAAGTTAAGACAAAAGCTCTGGCTGCTTACCCCCTTTGCCATTATTAACCAAAGATAAATAGTAAATCATGATAGCCCCTACCAAGGACATGACCCCAAAGGTTGATATCATTCAGACATTTAGAACTACGCACAGTATCCAAATAAATTGTCATAAAGAACCAAGACTTAGTAGCACAAAACAGGGTGTAAAGCATCCACACCTCCGAGCTTCATCATCCCGTCGTTTAGCATCCATTTCCTTGCTTGGAGGATATTTTGGGAGGTTAGACGGTTCGCATGCATAAGGTTCTGTGGTGAAGAACTGCCAAAAAGTTGGGAGAAGAAGAAAATTGGGAGTACAAAGGCTCAATTCAGAAAGATATCAGACAAGTTACAAATTCAAAGAAAATAAATAAGTAAATAAATTAAGCATGTAACATGCACACATGATCAATGTTTAGAATTTTAATATCATCACAACTTTTTTTTCTGAGTAATATCATCACATTTTGATATCAGCCTTGTGATGCCTATCATTTTACACAGTGACTTCAGGGGGTTCTTTATCTGCCATTTTAACGCTCTTTATTACACAGTGACTTCATTTTCATTTAAAATTCTTGGTGAATAACATTGACCTAGAATTACATTGAGATTTTGATTACCATTGGTGCAAGAAAGACCCAAGCTTTATACCACAAGCAACACTGGCACTCCCAGTCCCAGCACCGCTAGGCATATTTTTTTACGACCGGGAATATACCAAAAGAAAGCAAAAGGTCAATAATATAGAACAAGATAGTTTAGCCCAAAAACTACATCCAAGATTTGAAGAACAATCATCAGTAGGCTAACTTTCTCAAAAGCAGATCCTTTTTTATCGTGACAATATCAACTTCAAGGTAAATGTCACATATAGAGGTACAGGTTTTGATCTAATTAGGCTGAATTGGTTATGTCT
>QEOT01001536.1:168776-207483 GCA_003123785.1 Pterocarya stenoptera
AATTTCATACCTCTGTTTCTGCCTGCGTTTGTGCGAGAAGAGGAGGCGGAGAAGAAAAAGGAGTGAGAAGAGGAAGGAAAGGGAGGGTCTGGGTTAGGGTTTAAGACTTTAGGCGAGCTTGTGTCATTTAATAATTATAGATGAAAAGCTGAGCCGGGCTGGAGGTTTCCAAATCTCAAACCCATTCTAGCCCAGCGGGCCAGCAGAGCCCAATATTAGCATCCAAATTTTGTTTTTTCACGAATCATAAATCTATAATTATATTTGTATTCATTGTCAAAGATATTCTACTAGTGATTATTTAAATTATTAACCACTATTTTCCATTTTGATAATAAGGATTTTGCCACATCATCATTGTTTTCAATTTAGTGGTAAAAATTAAGTTAAGATAATAAATGTTTGGATTTACAAGTTATAAATATTCCTTTTGTTGTTGCATGTCCTATACTTTAGTTGAATACTTCTATTTACAAGCCGGTGCATAGATTTATAATAAAATAATAAAAAATCTTGTTTTAAATTTTTTTAATCTAATATGCCAACAATGTAGAGATTATATCATCGAGATAAACCTAATAATATAATTTTTCCAATTGGTTAGGAAAGTGTTAGAAGAGAGTGAGTTTTGATATTGCAATAGTAGGTTGATTGAGTAATTGTAGTTGTTATTGTTTTGTTTTGAACTATAATGCTTTAATAGGATGAAGATAAATGATTTTTTTCATCCTAAGTTTTAGCTTAAATGATTGTCTGTTGAAATGGTTGACATGTAAAATCATTCAAAATATGTCACATCAATTAGTATAATTAGGATGAAAATATTTAAAATAAAAAATTTTACTACTATAAAATGAATTATTCATAAATCATATCACTTAAAATGGTAAATTTTGATTTGTAAAATTTTGATTTTAACTTTTTTTTTTTTTTTTTACAAATCAAATTATACTATGAAAATTTGCTATATATGTTATCCACACTGATTTATATATAAATTTGTTTTCTAAAAATACGAAAACACTAAGGTGATACCAGGGCTAGAGACAATGTGTATCGAATTGGGTACCAAATAGTGTATTGTGTGTTATTTAGAGCGGTGCTACTCTGCCGCCTGAGTAGCACCGCATAATGTTACCGCATGTGTAATTTTTTTTTTCATTTTTCTATTCATATTTTTTTAGTATATATAAATAATTTTAAAAAATAAAAAATACATCAATACACTTAAAATCACTTACTTCATCACTAAGTAAAAAAAAAAAAATTGACCGAGCGGTCAAACCGAGCGTTACACTTGAGACGGCATAGTAGACTTTCTCTTTTTTTTAAGCATGTGTATTTAAAAAAAAAAATTTATTTAAAAAAATAGACACAAATATTTATAAAAAAAATATTATTCGATACACTTTTTTGGTATGCTTTTTCGGTGGAATGAAATATTCATAAAAATACAAAAATATCTAAATGCTGATGTGATGAAATCTAGAACTTAAAAACAACAGTTGGGATTCTCATGTATTTCGATCTCGGCTTATCAGTTTTAAGTCGAAAGGCCACAAACTAATTAATCGTCTGTATGTAGAGGACCTGTTGTTGATGACAAATCTGCTATCAATTTGTAGGTGTCAGTTCAATATAGTGAAACTTCTACGATGTGTTTTGTATGAGGGAATCTGATGTCATAACGATACTGAATTCAAGCTTTTCTGCATTTGGAGATGGAAATGGTTCTTAGGATTGCAAGTTATTGATGAGGCTCTGTTTTTTGTTCTTTTAACAGCGTTTCTTATAGATCTTTGATATGCTAAAAAGGCAAGCTTGGAAAATAGGGACAAAGCACATATCAACTTTAGGTAATGACCATATAGATCTTGCTTTAGAGTTTTAGTAGTGGACTTAACTTAAGTTTAGTTGAATTGCATAGAAATCTACTACAATAGACTCAATAAATCTACAGTAATTTTAACCTGATATTTGTTTACTAGCCAAATATTATTTTCATCATAAAAAATTCCGCTTTCCATTGCCAGCTATTCTTCCCGCCCAAGAAGAAAAAGATGAAGGAAAATTTCTCTTACTCACGCACAAGAAGAGAAAGACGAAGGAAAATCCTCTTCAGCTGAACAAAACTATACCCAAGCGACGCCGAAGGAAAAATTGAACTTAGCAGCTACAACAGCTGCAACCGAAGGAAAGCATTCCTATTTAGCAATTGCAGCCGAAGGACTCCCATTATAAGTCATGCCGACGACGTATCCCACATTCGCCACCGAACACCGTCAACGTCTCCCACAGTCACCACCCTAAGCCACACCGAACGTCTTTTGGTTTGCTTCATTTCTTTTTCTTTTTTTCTTTTCTTTTTTATGTTTTTTTTGTTGGGGCTACATTTTATTCTGTTTGGTTGCCACCAGACGTTTTGGACATTTTGGGATTTTTTTTTGGCATAATAATAACTTTGAAATTTCAATTAATTAAGATACGTATGTGATCCTTGTTTTGAATTACTATAAAAACTTGTTTTGAATTACTATAAAACTCTATCAATTTTATGTTGCAATAGAAAACTTCATCTACATGATTGAAAGTTGTCCGCATATTTAATTGTCTCACCCAAGCATCTCTTCTTGCACAAGATTGGCTTGGTCCTTCAGAAAGACATCACAATTTTGGTAAAGATAACTTTGTTGTTGCCATTCTAATTAATTTTCATTTTTCGTACGATTTCGTGTTTTTCTTATTATACTAGATCGCCAACAATATGCAGGGCATGAAAATGATAAAAAAGCAGCAAATAATCCTCGCAAAAAGATGGAGGATGCAAATCCCAGTATAAACATAATAGAAAAGGTTGATGATCATTGGAAATAAATTATTTGATTATAAGTATATGCCATTTCGGATCAAGTGATCCAGATCTTGATTCATTGGGTTAGTGGTGAATTATGGTTTCCAACTCTGTTTCGAAATAATGGCAAGACCATACTATTAGGAATTTGTTGACAATGCCCTCAATTGCAAATTATGGAAAATGGTAGAACTCTTGGATCTATATGTGAATTCACCTTTAGTTTACAAGTGGGTTGGATGATATTAGTCATGCCCCATGTCTAAGCGACAATTAATACGCTAGTATTTGTGGTTTTGTCACTAGAAACATATGTTACTTTGTTTTCACACAATGGTATATACTGTATGAATTTTAACAAATTGCTTCTTTGTTAGCTTTTTTGATATTCTAGTATGTGATATTTGTTCATTATTATAACCATAGCAAGCAGAGTAATCTCGATGGCCTTTCATTCTTGTCATCTCATCTTTTGATGCATACTTGTTTATTTATTTGGACGCAGATAAATAGTTCAAACCGTTCATTTAAAATCTTCACATCTCTTGTTAGGAATGGATTCATACACTCACCGCGATACCTACTTCACAAATATTCGAAATAACAATTTTTTTTTTATGGATGCCACAAATGAGATTAATGAACATCAACTCTCTCCACCCCGTGTTGAGGTTATTGAGGTTGAACCAAGTGGACAAAAATCATAACGAGATAATAATTCTAGTAACGAGGAAGGCTTGATCCTTGTGGAGGGATGGCTTGAAATTTTCTTAGATTCAGTGCAAGGAAAAGATCCAAAGCACATGATATTATGGAAAATAATCTATACTTATTTTGAGGAAAACAAAAAATTTGATTTTACACGTAACAACACATTTCTAATGAATCAGTGGTTGACGATTCAACAAGCGGTAAATAAGTTTGTAGTTACTTGGCACAAGTTGAAGGAAGACATCCAAGTGGTTGTAATGAGCAAGACAATGTATGCTTTCCAACTTTTAAGCTTTTTTTTTTAACATGCTAATTATTTTGCACCATGCATTGCAGTAGTTCAATATCATATATATATATTTACTTAATTATAAAAAGTGAGTTTCATACTAAGCTGCATGATGCTTTATGCATGTAGATTGGCAAGGCAAAGATCATGTACCTAGAATTAGAGAAGAAAAATTTTCACTTTGATTATTGTTGGCGCGTGTTGAGATTCCATTCAAAGTGGATGGAACATATGGAAATAGTGAAGCAAAAGAAAAAACTAAGTTCAAATGCTTCAACATCAAAATCAGTAAATTTGGGCAAAGATGAGGATTTTATGCAACATCTTTAAATTTGGATTGACTATTAGGCCATAAAGCATAAAAAGAGAAACGAATGAAAAAAGAAAGGACGGACTCAGATTCTCTAGTAGTACTAAATGAGATGAAGGAAGATAGAAAGAGTGAACTCTTACTTATGCAAAATGCACGTGATCATGCCAATAAAATGTTATGTCTTAGGCAATAGGAATTGCATATTCAAAAAGAGAAGGTTTTACTTGAGCAGGAGAAAGTACGGATTGAAGAAAATAAAGAAGAGGAAAGAATTATGATGATAAATACAAGTACTATGCCTCCAATGCTACAACAATACCATCTTCAATGACAAATGGAAATACTTGCAAGTAGTGCTAAGAAAAACTAGCTATCATGTATTTTATGGAGTAATATTTTATTGTGGTTTGTTGGCTATTTTAGAATTATGGAGTAACATTTATTTGATACTTTGAATCTCAGATTTATTTCACATTTTAGGAATCTTTAACTCCAACATTGATTATGTTTTATGGAGTATCGTTTATTTGATGTGTTAGGAGAACTTTATGTTTGTTTGCTTCTTTAATACAACCATTAGATTAATACAACAATAAACACTAATACAATGATAAACTTTAATAACTTTAATACAATCATAAACTTTAATACAACCATATACCATAAAACATTAATACATCAATACCATCATAAAACAATAATACAACTATAAACTTTAATACAACCATAAAGCATTATTCGGCACTATATTATTGCCATAAGTGCTCGACGAGGTCTGCTTTGAGTTGACATTGAATTTTGTTATCCCTAAGAGCATGATGATGATGAATGAACTAGCTAAATTCAAGTGTAGGACCATTTGACACTGGATCATGTGTACTTTCTATCAACTGTTCATATTCAAACTTTTCTTCTCCGTTGTCAACCCGTTCATCTTCAATGATCATATTATATAAAATTACGATTGCCATCATAATATCGTTGAGTGTTCAATATGAAAAAATCGTGCAGGTTTACGAATTATAGCAAATTGTACTTGAAAAACTCCAAAAGCACGCTCCACATCCTTCCTTGCAGACTCTTGGGCTGTATCAAAGTATTTTTTTCTTTTTTTCTTGGGAAGCTGAGATGGTTTTAACAAATATTGTCAATTACGGATAAATGTCATCAGCAAGATAGTACTTCATTGCATAGTTATGACTATTAATGGTGTATGAGTAAGTCGGAGTACATCTTTGAGCAAAGTCAGAAAATATAATTGATCTATCAAGTACATTTATATTCATTATGAGATCCCGGTAATCCAAAAAAAGCATGTCAAATTCATAGATCATAAGAAGCTACTGCTTTTAAAATAATTGTCGGTTTATGGATATTACCAGAGTACATACCATACCAAGCAGTTGGACAGTTTTTCTACTCCTAGTGCATACAATCGATGCTCCCTAACATACTGAAAATCCACGTTTTTCACCAATTGCGAGCAATCTAATAATGTCATCATTGTTGGGTTTCCTTAAGTACTCTTTATAAAAAATTAAAACAATTGCTTTAACAAATTTTTAGGCTTCTTACTACAGTAGTCTCTCCAATATTCAAGTATTCATCCATAAAATCAGTCGTGACACCATATGCAAGCATCCTAAGACCAATTGTTATTTTTTGAAGGGAAGAACAACCAAGCCTTTCAGCTCTATCTCATTTTTTGACAAAATAAGGTTCATGGACTTCTATCGCAATTTGGATACGAAAAAATAGAGAATGACTCATTTGAAACCCCATTCAAAAGTATTTGTGAGGATAGATTGGAGGATCAACAAAATAGTCACGAAAAAAATTTTGGTGGGCTTGCAATCAATCGTGCTTGATGAATCTACGTGGTTTTTTTAGAAGAATCACGTGAGATTGATCTTTCTTCTTCCAAAACAAGTTGTCTTCTTATCTCAAACTCTTTATCAAAATTTGAATCGATAAGTGTCATTTTGTGAAAAAACAAACAATTAAGAGAAAATGAAAATAAAATGTTTCACAGAAACACTTGAAATGAAGTGAATGAAATTGTTAAGGAAATGTTATGTTTTTAGTTTTTTTATAAGTAAACCAAATCAGGAAATGTTATGTTTTATAGTGAAAAATATAACCATTGGAGAAATATGACCATTAAAAATATATAGTTGTTAAAAATATAACTGTTGGAAAAAAATAAGGCATTAAAAAATACATTCGTTAGAAATATATGACCATTGGAAAATTATGACCGTTGAAAAAATATAACCGTTGGAGAAATATAACCATTATAAAAATATATCGGTTGGAGAAATATAATCATTGAAAATAAAGCCGTTGGCAAAAATACTGCATAAAAAATATATCTGTTGTGAATATATGACTGTTGAAAAAATATGACCGTTAAAAAAATATATCAGTTGAAAAACTATGACCGTTGTAAAAAAAAAAAACCGTTAGAAAATTATATCCGTTAGGAATAACATTAACGTTAAAAAATTAATGTGTACTTTTCTAATAACGAATAAATATTTAAATATTAATTAGAGTTAAAATAAATGAAAATATCAAAATCAATATTTTAATAGAATAATAATAGATTTAGAGAGTCTGTTATTTAGTGTTATTGAAAAATAACTAGCTAAATTTATAAAAATGAATTATCTAGTCAAATTTTGACCAAATTTTGTTGAGTCTACTTATAATACTTTTAATCAGATATGCTAAGGACAAGCGGCATGCACAAACGGGGATAACCGGCTGTATGAGGGAGCTAACATGGAAGAAAAAAATAGCCAAAAAGCAAAGAAAGAAAAATGCTGGAAGCAAAGCAAAAGGCGAGATTTTTCTTCTTCTTCGGGAGAGTAGCAGACCAAATGCGAGAAAGATCACATTTTGAACGTAAAGCAGAGCAGATTCCGTTGAAGCATTTCTTACGAGACCACAGAGTCTAAATTTCATAGGACTTTGAAGCATTTCTCCACAAAGGAAAATTAGCCAACCATAGCACAACCAAGGAAATTGGTACATTGAAGCATTTATCCAACAAGGAAAAAAAAAAACCCTCTTAGATCTCATGATTAACGTATTTCTCCCAAACCCATTTCCTAAATTTTTGCCTCACCCATTTTCTAGATTTTTCCCAAACTCATTTCCAACGCATTTATGTTGTTGCTTGTTGATCTTTCCAGATAAACTTTCGTTTGTTGATGATGGTCAGCTATGAGTGCTCCAAACGCTAAATGGTTGCTATAGTACAGAGTAGGGCCTGCTTGGAACTTGGACTGAAGTAAGATCAACTTAGTTATAACATTCAAACACTCAACTCTCAAATTCCTAAACTCCTCATAACTCAAAGCCTCTTTACATGTAAGACATATGACTTTTTTCAATTCAACACTTCTTTACACGCGAGATTTAAAATCTTTTTCAACTTTATATAAATATATCTAAATTCATCTTAACATTTAAACACATCTAAATTCATCTTAGATAGACCTCACAAAACTTATTCTACTATCTCAACTCACTATTATTTATAAAAAACCTCAACTCATCTCAACTTAACACAATATTCAAACGGGGGCATGTGTATGTACTTTGGGTCTTGTCGATCGGTTTTCAGGGGAAATGAAGTGATGTGTTTCATTAAGAACATAAAAGCAAATGAGTGAAAAACACTGTAAATGACGTGGGCACGCCGGTTGCACCAGGCGCTTGCAATCAGCATTTTTCATACACAATTGCCATTAAGTACACATAGAAAATGGGTCGTTACTGATAAGGCTCGAGCAATATAAAACTCACATGTACACAGACTATGGACAAAGTACCATTTATTCTTCTTACTATGAAGAAGCATCAATGGCTTCTCTAAAACCACCATATTGCATAACGAAAATATAATAGAAGAGAATCTTGTAGTGTATCTATACTCCATTCATAACCTAACTTTCCGAACTCTCAACCCGCTCCTGACCCATCTGAAAGTCCTAAATCTTTCTTTCTGTGTTTGGCGACACTGCATCATTGCCAGAATTTGGCATCTTTCTCAATGGTGGAGCTGAACAAACGGGCACAACTGATCTAATTCGAACAGCTGGTGCCATGAAAGCAGGAGATACTTCTCCAAGGTTAAATCTTTCAGATGGCCTGGTTGAACATGAAGGACCTGCAGTTCTCATTCTTGGTGGAGCAGCTCCAAGTGATGCCATATTTTGAGGTCTGACCTCCATTGATGCAGTGGGGTGCATAGTTCGGATCTTTAAGGGAGCAGCAGCAGATGAAATTGGTCTGAAATTTCTGTGGGAACTTGCTCTTGGAGGATATTGGGGTCTGAGATTTGGCCGAGAAGAGTCAATACACGGGTTCCGGAATTGTAACTCAACTGGCTTAAATATGGAATCTATGCTCCTATGAGAAGCCCGCTCAAATTGTCCTCTCTGGTTCCCTTCTAACTGAAGACTTTTAATTTTCCCGTCTATTCCACTAAGGTTCTGCTTGTCATCCTCCTGGACTATTTCCAGGATTTGTGGTTCAGCATTGCTATTGTTACTAAAACTAGGGGGTTTGGCAACTCCAGATGAAGAGTACTTGGATGATTCTTCTGGTTTCTCCTCCTGTATCTCTTGAATAGTCACTGTAGACGTACCCCTGATTGAACTAGGAACCAAATGGTTTGAGAAGCAGAATGATGGGCCTGAGGCAGCAATTGTAATCCTGGGTCTCATCTGGATTGACTCCGGTTCCCTTCCTGGAAAATACAGGCACTGGTCTGGCTGGAAAAAAGATTGCATCAATGGATAAATCTGAGGAACTGATGTAGTAGCTGCTGGAACTGTAAGCGCCAACAGGCGGCTTTGCTGCTGTAATAATTGTTCTTGCTGCCAGATTTGGTGCATGGCCATTTCAGGGAAGTATGCCCAGTTCTGGCATTGCATATGGTATAAGCTTGGGGTTTGCTGGGTTGATTCCCATAAGATGGGAGTGGATCTTTGGTGAACATGCCTCTGATAATTTTCTGCAGGTCTATTTGACTCCGATGGTTGTAAACTTGCAAGGACACGAGCAATGGTCACTTGTTCCTGTTCTTCATTAGCTTTAGACTCCAGTGAAGGAGAAGTAGGAGATGATGAGTGACTTTGAGACACTACATGATGAAATTAGATATTCACTCAGAAAAAAGAAGTAACTAGATATTTGTGCAATTTCATAAAGAACCGCCAAGATGCCTTTAAAATCAAGGAAGATTTAGCCAAAAGCACAAGTATGGAGAGCACAGCCAAACAGTGCTTGCATCATTATAACACAACTCAGGTACTATGATTAAAAGATCAAACATAAAAAGATAAGATACTCACATTTTCTCAAGGCAGACCAAGCAGCAATGGCAGCATTTTTCTGAGCTTGTTTCTTGGTCCTAGCTGGTTCACCTGTAAAGCTCATTCGTGCAAGCTCGACTGTACATGAGAAAGTGGGAACATGGCCTGGTCCAGATCGAACAGTGGTATAAACAGGAAGTTTTAACCCAGCACGGTGAGCAGTCTCCTGAAGCAAATTCTTATAAACTCCTGTTTCATCCTTCACAAGCAACCCGAATAAATCATATGATCTTCAATATTAAAATGGCAGATCGTGTATAGTGCTAGGGAGTTATGAAAAACATATATCGGAGGACAAATAATGAAAAGGCAAATGAAAAGTTGGGTCTTTGGCATAGCATTTGTTATAAGAAGGAAGGACCAAAAATATCAAATATATTTGGTTCTCTCATATAACTTTTCCAGCTATTACATACACATGAGGTTTAGTAAACCTTTTTAACAAGTAAGATAAATTTTATCAATGATTCAAAGAGGCAGTATCTAAGTACACAAGGAATATCCAAAGATACACCTAATTTGAGAAAGAACATAGATCAAGAAAATCCTAGAAATTAGAGCTGAGGAAATATTAGTGGGTAGGTAAAGTGTATTAGAAAAGAAAGCTGAGTTCCTCTATTTTCCTGATTAAATCATTGAGTTTTACAGATCAGAATCATTCTTCACAAGAGCTGTTGTAATCGCTATCAAATTTCTTTCTAACAAGTTATAGAATTGCCACCCATCCAGGCATTGCCCATAACTCAAAGACACCAAAAGCTGCTTACCACGAAGTGCTTCCTATCTCACAATGGAGTAAGAGGTGATCCACGGTTCCACCATCACTCTTACACATGCAGCATCACTTGATTATAATGGCAGGTCTCTTCCGTAAGTTTTCAAAGGTAAGGATGTTCCCTCGTGCAGCCATCCAAACAAAGAATGCTGCTCTGGGGGTGCCTTACTACTCTAGGTGGACGGACTTCTATGGACAACTAGCATGATTGTGAGGGATCAATGCATTATAACAACTTAACTTCGAACATGCCTTTCTTGGACATGTCCTAGCTCATTTTATATTCCCCATCCCATCTCAACCAATAGAATACAAGCAAGCATATACTAGATTAAAGAGATCCATCTCCAAATCCTGTGCCGATCTAACAAAATCCAGCTTCCATTCACCAACAATTGCATTACTCTTTGAGAGACAAAAATCTTCAGAAGTCCAGAAAGTAGGATAAGAGTGTATGCTTCCCCGGGTGGTAGATCCTCCATCATGTTGAATCGGAAAATTTGGTATCCTTTGGTGCACATAGCACACCTTTGTGCAAGATGATCCCAGCGTGTGTATTTTGGTGCCTATGGAGAGAAATAAATCGGCACATTTTTTTGGATTGTGAGATACCAGTATCAGCTCTTAAGTTTTCTGTAACACTTTATAGTTTGTATTGTTTTACAGTAGCATAACAAGATGTCACCATCTCTAGCTCTAACTTTCAGGGTTTCCTAGCTCTATTTCCTTTTGATAGTTAAGTGGATTCTATGTAAACGTCCTGTGTACTGATGGATTACCCCTGTTAATGATTAATAAAATCCGTATCATACCTATAAAAAAGAAAGAAAAGAAAAGGAATGACTGGAAATTTGTGAAATTGCATTCCGGTTGTGATGAGGCTTCCAGCTGCATAGCCAGGGCAGAAAGAGGGGTGTTGGAGTCAGTATTCAGTTGATATTTAGCTAGGATTTTTTCGAGGAGAAAGAGAAGAAATTTTCAAGGGCAACTATTAAATCCAACCAGAGAATAGTTTCATTTCAGGCAGCATAACAAATAGTCTCAATGAGTACATTTAATGATAAATACAGGAATACTCTCTCTAACCCAGACATTTGGTGTTGACATTTAGCGTAGTCATTCTTTGGAAATTTGAAGCAGCCAAATTTTATTTTAAGGGAACGTAAGTAGAATAAAAGTCCAACTTCTTGTTGTCCCCAGCTGGAAATGGTCCAAAAGTTGTGCTTCACTTTCTTGTGCCTTTTATTTTTGTTTTCTTGTAGTCATGCTTTTCTGTGGCAAATACGTGTACAAAAACTATCTGACACCATCAAAATGACGTTTAATTTCAGACAAGATCTGAAGCTTTTATTTAACAATTTGCATATAATTAGCTAACCATAATTACAAATAAATCTTCCACTTCACTTCTATATCATTTCTCCTAAAGGTAATTCATAGGTCCAAGACATTCCCATGAATTCCTAGCATCCACACTTCAAAAGTACTTTCCAAGCACTTGTCCCAGTGTTCTACAAAATGCAAAGCATTACACTTGCCTCTTGTACCTTCCTCACCTTGGAGTTAAAAACCCACGATTTATGCTTATATTCCTCCAATCCACATTAGGTCAGTTAATATCCTTTTTTTAAACTTCGTCCTATCTCTGATTTCCTCTATGGCCCATCATGAAGTTCACAGACTTGGGGATATATTTTCGTAATTTTCAAAAACGAAATCAATGGAAGTCTTATATGAAAAAAATTTCTTCTCACCCAAAAGTTCAAATGTATGATCCCTATCCACCTAAAACTAATAAATTGAAAATCAAGGTATCAATTATGGATGCAGTGAGGAACAACATATATTCAGAACATACAAATTGATACAAGTTTGTTCAAATGCTCACCAGAACTCTTGCAGCCAATGCTCTAGAAGGGCCTCTGTTCGCAAGTGTGTTCAGAGCTACCTCAGCCGCAGCATGTTCTGCCTGCCTTAGAGTAGAACAGAAGGTAGGGCTCTCAAAAGTGTCTCCATTAAAGTTGACAGTAGCTTTAAATCGAGGAGCATGATCTGGTCCTTCACGGATGCATGAATAAGATGGCAGGTTAAAGCAGCTTCTCTGAGCCAACTCTTGCAATTGGTTCTTATACATGTCTGCACACATATAAAAGTAATACACGGACTGAAAACTTCTCCAATTTTTTATAATTCTTAAGAGTTTCATATTGAGTTTTGTAAAAGTGTGTAGGTAGAATGAAAACTTGCTTTGGTGTTATAAAATCCGATTAAAATGAAAACATTTTGAGACCTGAATTTTATAGTTCAGAAGATGTTTGGGTTGAAAGATCCGAAAAAACAGTCGCCAAGTAAATCAAACAATTCAATCAACAGCATTGAAACCTTATTGTTGCTAAGAACACTAATGAAAAGCAAAAACTTTCATTACGTAATACAGATAGAGGATTTTGTTTTCTTAATTTCACCTGACCATGAATCTGAGATTAAAAACAAAACCAATTTTATTTCTCCCGCTATATTTTCTTTCCCTTCTCTTTTTCCGTTTCTTCAGCAATCAAACAGAGCTACTCAATAACAAACAAACCCATCTACAATATCCAGTACTCACTTTTATCAGACCTAATTAATCAATGAAAAGAAGAGAAAATCAGCCAAAACCATTGAAAAAGGAAGCGAGAAAAATGAGATATGATCTGGGCTCGAGCCAATAAAAGAGTGAATGCGTCTATGATCAGTCAGGTTAAGGGACACAAGTCTAAATGCCTTTCTGTCTTCACCACATTTTGTCAGCAACCTTACAGAACCCCGACCCACCAATATCATCTAAAACCGACTTTGATCATACCCAAATAATAGACAAATTCACGATAAAAAAAAAAAAAAAATTCAAAACCATAGGAAATAAAAGTAAAAGCCAGACAATAAGAAATCAGAGTGGCTCAGCAGCTCTACGGTGCAACTTCAGAAACTCCCAAAAACCGAATGGGCAACGATCTGGGTATGAGCTATAAGAAAGCCACTGACCTTGGCAGCCAAATTTGATCTCGGAAACCGTCCAGACTCTCTAGGTTGAGAGAATTCCCGAGTAAGTGATGGAAAAAAGTTTGCGGGAAAGTGAGAGACAGTAATATGAAGTGAAAATATTTCACGCCATTGTATGGTCTCTCCCTCTCTGATGCTGACGGAAGCGAAATGTACAAGGAATGAAGGTGTTGACAGTGTATACTAGTGGGGAATTCTGTCATTTTTGTACGTTGCAGTGGTTTTGGGGGAAAAAAACACACGAAGGAGCGTGGGTTGCGGAACAAAAGGTAAATTCTCCGAACGTTGTCGTTGTATCCCCATCAGAAATAGTACTAGGTCTGATGACTAATCTGTTCAAGCCGCAAACTCTAATATATTGTGTTGACTAACGATAGAGCCATGCTGTAGAGAGATTTATTATTAAAAAAATTAAATTTTTTATGTGAATTATTTATTTATTTATTTAAAATAATTAGATAGTACCTTTTTTTTCTTTTCTTTTTTTTTTTGGAGCAAGTAAGTATTTATAGATAAATTAAAGGATACAAGACATAAGTTCGGTGGGATCAGAGTTCCCTACAATCTTTCCAAAGTCAACGCATATTACAACACAAAAGTAAAAATACAAAGAGAGTGATCGGAATAAAAAATGGACTCCTACTCTATTCCCACAAGGAGAGACTGTTTGGTAACGGTTTTAGAATAGTTTGATAAACAGGCTATTAAACTACAGCTAAAAACCACAGTAGAAATGGGTGTGCTGCAACGTGTTGGTCTGAACTGGCTGGAATGAACTGTCACTTCTATTTTCACTTGATCTTTGGTTAGGGAAAGCGAGAACATAATGTAACAACTAAAACTGAGATAAATCACAGACGAGGAGCCACCATTGGCTATGGCGGTGCGTGCTGTACATGCACCACACCTGGAGAGGGTTGAAAGGACGGAACAAGAAGATCCGACGTCGCTGATCCAGACAGTGCTCCGAGTGGTGGCAGGAAGTTTATGCAAGCGTGGCGGCGAGTGAAACTCACACACAACATAGATGGCGTGTGAGAGTTACACTTCACTAGAATGGATAAATTTCTTCTGTCGTCTTCTTCAAGACGACATATTCATTATTGTAATTATCTTTTTTATTGTATTTTTATTTTTAACAATATATTGTGTAGGCGAAGTGCAAACTGGTTTATTGTAAGGAAAATGACAAATATTAAATCATTTTGTAGTTTTTTTGTGTAGCTTTATTTTAAATTATATTTTTGTAAAGTAATTCAAAAGAGTATCATCACTTTACATGCATAAATATTCTTATTTTAACATATAATTGTATAAAGAATTTAAAAATAATTCTACGAATATCATTATTCTTGTTATAATACAATTTGGTGCACGAGAAAGCGATCGGTTGGAGTTTTTACTGATACCACAAAAAGGCAATGAGACATGTATCTGTAATTACTGTTTATGAAATGTTATTAAGACAAAAATATTATTGCAATCTTAAAAAAATAAATTTATAAATTGACATAATTTTATATTTTAAATTTATTTTATAATAAAAAATTCTTTTTTATCAAACATCCTGACAAATAATATATTTACAACTCTTTTTTGCAATTGTTATACAACTCTGCGTTAAATTGAAAATATTTATGTACAGTGAAATACTATTTATAAAAAAATTTTAAAAAAAAATTGTAAGTATATTCTTTTTAGGAAACAGTTCTGCTACAGGTACCCGGCTTTGGGTACCTGTTACGGAACTGGCAGCTTTTTTATTAATTTAAAATAATAATAAATTAATGAAATTAAAAAAAAAAAAAAAACACAACACCGGGTACGCGGGGTGTACGCGTCCTGGGTACATAGAGACTTTTTGTTTAGGAAAACACTATTGCCACATAAGATTTCTACCGAAATCTTCTATTGAAAATTTTTTTATTGTTTTTTTATTTTTTAATTTTGACTTAATGATTAAGTAAATGTTTTTAAATGAATATGTGATTTTTTTATTTTTAAAAAATATATAAATACTTTTTAAAAATGGTAAAAGAAAAAGTAAAAATAAATAAAAAAAAGAATTAAAGTGTTCAGTAGAGAATTTCTTGCACGTAGCAACGTATTTTTACTGGCCACACCTCCAAGCTAGCAGGGAAGAAAATGACCAAAAAGATCAAAACTTGAAATTAATGTTTCGTGCCTTCCCGCGCTAGAACCCTTCCTTAAACGCAGTTCTCCTCAGACCTCAAGCGTGGTCTCTGCTCGACTGATTGGGAACTTCTCTCGTTTGAATAATAAAATTGTTTATTTTATTTTATTTCATTATTATAATTTTTTAAAAATTTTAAATAAAATATAATAAATAATTTAATATTTTTAAATCTTAAAATAATAATAATATTAAAAAAATATTATTATAATAATATTTTATTCAATTTTTAACTTTTATATAAAATTATTTCATCTCATTTAATATCCAATCCGCACAATCTTCCTATTCGAATATTTTTTTTTTATTTTTTTTTGACTGATGGGAAATTACCGCATTGCAGAACCCTTAGAACTCATCTATAGAACTTGAACCTCCGAGATGCTAACACAGCAACCCGCCACCATGGCCTCCCACTTAAATCGCAGTTTAAGAAAATCGAACCTGTGACATGTGACACATGCACACAAGTTCGCCTTGCCTAAGATGCACACCTAAGATTCAAATATCCTCAAGCGTGGCCAAGCCAAAATCGCGTCTGTAAGTGTAGTGCATGGATTCTCTGTTCTTGAAAATTCCGACTTTCGTTAAACCCTTTTGCATAGCACTTGTAAAATTCCGAAAGGGCTAATACCCGGTTGCCAAATTCACTTTTTGTCTCATAGACTCATCACAAGTTATTTTCTCATTCGCTTTTGTAATTCTCTATGAGAGAAGAAGACCAGAGAAAAATTGGTTATCTTGTATACTTACCTGTATGCTTCCATGTATGTAAGCTTTTGTTATTTTCCCCTTCCTTTTCCACTTGGAAACCCGGTATGCATACATATTACTCATTTTTGAGCTTTTCATTTGATTTTGAAATTGTCTCAAATGATCTACTGGGTCGAGATGTTGATGGATTTTGTACTTCAGGAATTCCTTTCTTCTTCAGCCTTCTTTGTCGAGAAGCACATCGGAATCTAGATATTTAAAAATGAACTAGAGAACGAACATAACATAACAAACACAAGGAGAGTCTAGCATTAGCATAACTGAAGAAGTTTAAAGGGGAATCCTCGGATGGGAAGAAGTTTAAAAAAGGGTGGCGAATTTTGTGGAAGCTGAATGTTCCGGGAGTGGTCAAGACCTTCTTATGGAAAGCACTCAACAATTGCCTACCAACAAGAAGGAATCTGGAAATAGAGGAGAGGTTGATAATCCTTGTTGTCCCATATGTATAAGGGAGGAAGAGACAGTATGTCATGCACTCTGGAGTTGCTCAGCTGCTATCGATGTGTGGGCGGGGAAGGAGAGCCCAGTGCATTAGTGGAAATTGAATGAGGTGGATGTGAATGTGGTTTGGTTGAAAATGGTAGGAAAACTTTCAAAGGAGGACTTGGAAATGGTAGCTACTGTTTTGAGACATATTTGGCTGAGAAGAAATGGATATATTTTTTAGGAGAAATTTATTTGTCCTGGAGTGCTCTTTAACCAGGCTAGAACCAGTGTCATAGGATATCTACAAGCCCAGGGTAATCCAAGTAAGAGCTCAGAGTCCATCACTATAGAGAGGAATATGATCCGTTGGAAAGCTCCTATGGAGAGATTTGTGAAGGTGAATTGGGATGCTGCTTTTAACTTAAATAAAAAATGGTGGCAGGTGTGGTCATCAGAGATGAAGAAGGGGATGTGCAAGTCTCACTTTGTATGCCAAAATATCAGATTCATTCATCTGCAGTATCTGAGATTACTGCTCTATGGAGGGCTCTAAAGCTGCGTGCAGAGCTAAATGTGGAAAGTGCAGTCTTTGAAGGGGATGCCCTGGGAATTGTCAAGGCAGTCAATAGTGCAGAAGACAACTGGGAATGGCATGGGCAGTTAGTCGAAGACATTAAAGGAATTCTATGTAAAAAGTCTAGTTGGACAGTTCAACATACATACAGGGGGAAGGAAATAGGGTAGCTCATTGTCTAGCAAAATATGCTTATGATGTCAATGAAGAACAGGTGTGGATAGAAGATGGCCCTGAGGGTTGTTTTAGTTTTGCTATACAGGACAAGCTGTGTATTGATTAACTCTTGATAAATACAAAGATATGGTTTGATTAAAAAAAAATGAAGAGAATTGACCTATATATATATATAATATGATACTGCAAATGATGAAACAAAGAGAGACGACAGAGTAAATTGGTTTTCCAGCCAATAACTCAGCTAAAATGCAACCTCTCCATAATCATTAGCCCCAAGAAGCAGTTCAGGAGGTCGATACCAAAGAGTGACCACCTAGTCATGGTGTGTTTTGGTTTGGATCGGAGGTAGAAGCCAACCCAAAGTCAGCAATCTTTAGTGTTCCACCATTGTCAATAAGAAGATTTGATCATCGGATGTCACGGTGAAGCACTCCATGGTTGTGACAGTGCTCAAGTCGAGAGAGTAATTGATGCACGTAACATTTGACCTGCAATAACAACAGGAACATTTATTTTAGGAGTACTACTACATCCACAAACGAATTATATAAAAGTAATCTCACAATAGATGTGGCTTCATCTGATCCATTAGATCTACTTTACAATAAAAGTAACTTTATAATTTGACAAACCATATCAAACCACATCAGTTTGTGGGATTGTTTTTGTATAATCCTTTCGTGGCTAAAGTATTTCCCTTATTTTAGTATTATGAGTTATGACGTTCTAAAAGATGCTCGTTAACTTCATATTCCAAGGCAAACATGGGCAAACCTGAGCCTCTGTAAATCCAATTCCCGGACTAGCAGCAAGGCCAGCTAAATCATGCTCCATGTACTGAAAGACCAGGTACAAATTACAGTGCATTCTTGATGTAGCCAAACCTTCTTAACTTTCCCAACATTGGGATGATCCAAACGCCGCAAAATGAATCTCTCTCTAGCCATAAATCTCACACTCTCGGGTTCCAAATTATCAAAATGAACCTTTTTCAGCGCAACAAGTTTACCCTTCAATATATCTCTAGCTTTGTACACGTTACCATATGTTCCCTGCCCAATCTAACAGCAAAAGAAATTCCAATGAGGGAAAAAATCAAAAGCATGAATATTATAAACCATCACTAACCTTATACATCATGAATTGCCCATCTCAAATGATGTAACCATCATGTTTACCCTTCATTTTCATTTATACTTGTAACATTGTACATTGATTTCGAGCCTGTCGTTGCCGCATTATTTGTGATAGGCAATTGATGTGAAAGTCTCTAGATGAATGCATCTCAAAATGCATTGGCCATCATCACATTTCTCCCATTTCAAACAAAATAAGCATCATATTGCTATTAATGACACGACACCATCTTGTGTATAGGAAGTGGACCGAGAGAATAAACCAGAAATATTATAGAATCAAGTGATATCGCCAAATATTAGTTCTGTCCTCTCCCAATGCAACTTCTTGCATTCATGTCCACAGATGTTAGAGAATGCACTACAAAAAACTTAAATACCAACCAAAGAAACAAGAAAAACAACGAAAATTTTATTTTACAGATGAAAGTGCTGACTTGCCACCTAATTTTAACCAAAATTGTTTGGTTGCCATCCAGACCTATTCAATCCTCGCTTTTCTTCTTTTTCTTTTTATTCTTGCCCGGCAATTCAGACGATTCTTCTTGTTCAGCATGTTTTCTTTTCTTCTTCTTCTTCTTCTTCTCACTGGAATCAACATTCTCATTCCCGTTCTGTGCTTGTGCCCCAGCATCCCCGTCTGAATGTTTCTTCTTCTTCTTCTTTTCTTTTGTCCCCGCCTCTTTTTCTTCAGCATGCTCATTTCCATAAATTGGCATAGCCGTTTCAGCCTCATCAACTTTCTTCTTCTCTTTCTTTTCCTTTTTCTTCTTCTCCTTCTTACCAGTAGCAGGAGCCTCAACTGCTTCCTCAGTTGGAGTTGGCTCCTCTGCTTTCCTCTTCTTTGGGACCTCACCATTATCAGCAGCGGTATTTGCCATTTGCCCGAGAACAGAATCCGCAGAAGGATTATATGTCTACATTTAAAAAAAAAAAAAAAACGGAAGAGCTAGTGAACACCAGACAACAAGGGGCAAAAACTATGTATCATATGCTAAAAAATAATTTTAGACCTTGGCAGCAGTTATCAATCCCCCAGCCCCCTTCTTTCGATCCTTGTCATAGACTTCTATCTTAGGTTTGCCTTTAGCTGATCCAGAAAAGCGACCCAATTCTCTACCTTCAAGATTCCTTAAACGTGCCTCAACCTGTCAAAAATGGTTTCATTAATGAAAATGTTTCAATAAAAGATCATGCAAGTGCCAGACAAATTTGTGTGGAGTGAGTACCTTTGCTCGGATCTCCAGGCCCAAGGAATTATCTTGACCATCTCCAAGAGCATCATATCTAATTGCTAATGCAGTTTTTGCAGCAAGTGACCGAGAAATCTTCCCCTTAAACTTTGGTGGTGCCTGACCAACCAATGACGCATGGTAGATAAGCCCATATTTGGGAGTAGCATGCTTAGTTTTCAATGCTCTGAAGAGAGCCTTTTCAGCACCAAGAATCTGAATCGTGCTACCAGGCTGCTTTGAAAGATTCAGTAAACTGCCCCCATGGGCAATGAGGCGAGCACCAACAAGCTCCCCAACAAGGACAGTCAAATTTGGTGCGATCATGTTCATCCTGTTTTTTAAATATTCGTAGAGTTGAGCTCTGTACTCAGAAAGAGAGAGAACCTGGTCACAGAGTTCTTTGATATTAACCAAATCAAGGTCACTAATTTCAGTTCCCATTGATATCATAGCAGCTTCCTTTAATTCTATCTCAACCTCATCTGGCAATATCTGCAATATATATATTTTTATTGGTAAATTAGATTTTATTGATCATAACGATAGGCAGAAGCCCAAGTACAGATGACATATCTGCAATATTCCAAGGAATCAAAACAACAGAAACTTCTAAGAGTATTATCTTCATTCATTTTTTTAATAGGTAGTTGAGAGTCACCGAAGAAAATGCAAAAGCTGGTAGTGGAGCGATGATCCGTGTAACATCACCAGCATTAATACCTTACTTCAGCTTTCATTTAAGAGGTAGGGGTTGCTAAGCCTGACTAATAAAATAGGGGTAGGTAGTAATGGCAAGGTGTCCAGAATAGTCAAGCTTTTAGATATCTCAAAATATGTAGCAGCTACTAAATGAGGGACTGAGGAGAGTGCATAAACTTGTCTACAAGTCCAACAGCAAATGAAATCTCTAGGCGAGTCAGAGTGAAGTACTGGAGACCACCCACCATACATACTCCTATATTATGGAAGCTCACCATCATGAGAATACAGCTTGGCATTAAGCTGGTTTCATTCTTTTATCGGAATAAAAACATATTGCAATTATTGCCCTCGATATCATTTTTTTCATAGTTGGGAGTCTAAGAATTTTAATAGTGAGCTCTATTTGCTAAACTGCGATAATATATGCTCTAAAGTAACTCTTTGACAGTATGATTGCTCATCTGAATCCACTTACCAATATGTGCAGCTTCTGGGATAGGATTGAATTAAAAAAAATGTAAATGGATTGGACTTGGATTCAGACATTACTAGGTTGAGTGGTACAAAAGGGACAACCTATAGGAACATCTTTATATACTTCGAAAAAAAAGTAAGCAATTCCACCTCAGAAAAATCAAGCTTCGCAGCATTTACACGGTCGCCCATGAGCTTCACTGTCTTTGCATAATGGATGTTATCCACGATAATCTTAGTCAGCTCAGGAAAATGCCAACCATACCATTCTCGAACCCTCATTGCATATGTATTCAGCTCTTTATCAAGGTCATCAAGCAACCCAATGGCCTGAATGATCATCGTATCCACCTAGAAAACAAGCAATATATAAATGAGTTAAAAATACAACATAGCTGCAAAATTTCAGTTCGCACTTATTCAAGATTTTTTTTATTGGCACCGGATGTACGAGAACGTCCCTACTAATCCCCGGGATGCACAGGCTCTTGGCAAGGAGTTTCCCGCAAGTGTACTTTGGGTAATTCAAGGGAAAAATTCCAGTCCAATGGCCCCTAGAGATTGTTTGCACCCAAAAGGATTCGAACCTTAGACCTTGGAGGGAGCATACCACCAAAGACCAAGGCCTTTACCACCTGAGCCAACGCCTAGTTAGTCTTGAATACCAATTCCCATCAGTTATTCAAGAAAATGCAGATTCCCACCAGCCATTAAAGGATGAAAATTTCCCTTAGAAACATGGCACTGCAACGACCCTATGAAAGGCCAAACCACATTTGGGGGTTTCTACAACAATACTACGCAAGCTACAATTCAAGTGCCTTCATATCATTATAAACCACAATAACTTCTCTCTCAAGTAGTGTGGCTGGAGACTGACTTCAAGTTACAATTGGAGCCCCTTCTCAAAATCTAGGGTGTTGCCACTCAATGGAAACTAGTACAAAGTGAAATTGAACTGGTCAATATCATACATTGGTCTAACCCATTTTCCCAAGAGTTAACAACTCATTAAATAAATAAATCAACAAAGACACAGGTTCAAAAACTATAATTTAGGTTTCCATTTGTAAATGACAACAGGTACGCAATCGGTTCCCCAAAACATTATATACCCAGCTTTCAGAAGAACCAAATTTTCTGCTTAACCATTTTTTTGATCGGTAATCAAGGTATTTTATTCATAAGAGCAGGCAAAGCCCAAGCACAAATTTTCTGCTTAATCATAAGAAACCATATATTCATCGAGGTTCACATTCTTTATTGTCGTCTTTAAAGACCACTTATTAGACCCATAAAGAAACACACCTTATCAGCACTGAACTTCAGCTTGTATCTAGATAAGCTATGAGATAAACCCAAACTCATTGGTGCCAAATCTTGAACGCCGAGGCCGGATATGAGCTCAGTCATCTGATGTCTAACACCTCTCATCAACTCCATAACAGCCTGGTTGTGGATGCATTCTATTTTCTGCAATACAATAATCACTGACTTAAAAATAAAAAATAAAAAAGCTAGAACAAAACTAAATTCTATTACACGTTAGGCTATCATTAGCAAGTTCCCAACATACTAGTTTGTCCTTAATGATGTTCCCCAGCTTTGAATCAGCCACAGCCAATGTTTCACCACTGCAGTGTGCACGCAAGAACTTCCGCAATCCCTTGCTGGGTTTGCTATCAATCAATAGGGTCGCTGCTTCCAAAGCTTCTGACGTATTCTCAAACTTGGAAAATGCTTTCAGCTTCACCACCTAAAGTTTAATGCCCAAAACCAAAAAAGAGATTCATCACTAAGATAGATTACGAATATGAAATCAAGATGCCCAATTTTAAAAAAAGTTTATAATGGGTATTATTTGCACACCATAGGATCATTTTTTTAGGGAAGTATAAGTGATTTTTCTTAACCAACAGAGAGGACAAGAAATAGACAGAGGAAATTACCTGTCTAGCTGTCTCTGCACTGGAAAACTCCTTCCACAGCTCCTGCATCACAATTATATAAGTCAGCCTCAAATAGTAAAGTAGAGAACTTGACCCAACAGAAAAGAAAAAGACTTGTTCTCTAGACTCTCGAGGTAAACGTTCATTATTTGAAAACCAATTATATGTCGTAAATCCAAACATTGGACACAATTTTCCTTCACTTTTCTCAGCAACCAATCAAAATGCGCATAAGAAGTTTGAATATATATATATACACACACACACACACATACATACCTCAACTTTGTTGAGCTTCCCTTCATCCAAAACCTTGAAGAGTGCGAAACCCGCCGGAGTTTCAAACAACAGAATCATTCTTCAACTTCCTGAAAAACCCCAACACACAAAAAGTCAGCTCCTTGTTCACTCAAACTAACTACATGCAGAAACGGAACATAACCCAACTTGAGCTTGCAAAAAAAATTGCATAATATAATACGTAAATAAGCCAAATACCCCTAACACATATTCATCAAAGCAAATGTATAAGAGAAGGAAGAGGAAGAGAAGGAGTAGGAGAGCCTAGCGTTTGGCTAACAAAAGAGAGGCCCCAATTTCATACCTCTGTTTCTGCCTGCGTTTGTGCTAGAATAGGAGTGGGGGAAGAAAAAGAACCGCGCGAAGAGGACTGTAAGGGAGGGTATAGGTTAGGGTTTAAGGCTTTAAGCCTTTAGGTGAACTTATGTCATTAAATAATTATAGATAAAAAGCAGAGCCGGGCTGGAGGCTTCCAATTCTCAAACCAATTCTAGCCAAGCAGGAGCCCAGTATTGTTTAGATAAAAAGAGGGATTATATTTTCAGTTTTCTTGCATATTCCTTTTAAATGGTGAATCCTATAAATATATCTAAAGTTATGGATCCCACCAACTTTACAAATTTCTATAAATATATTTAAATTTATATTAATATTCAAACACACTTTAAATTCATTTTAGATAGGCTCCACGTAACTCCTCTCCTACTCAACTCATTACTATTCATAAAGAACTAAGCTCAGCTCAGCTCAGCTCAACATCCAAACACAATCTAAAGTTTTGATATTACCTCTTAACAGGTTGATTGAGTTCTTTTAGTTGTTGTTGCTTTGTTTTGAACTACAATAATTTAAATGAGTGTTATTTAAGTGTTGATTTCTAATGCAATTTAAAATGTGGCATATCAACTAATATATTTGGGATGACAAGATTTAAAATAAAAAGTATTATTGCTATAGAATGAAATATTCATAAAAATACGAAAATATCTAAATACTGATGTGTCAAAATCTAGAACTTAAAAACAATAGTATGGATCCTCATGCATTTCGATCTCAGCTTATCAATTTTAAGTCGAAAGGCCACAAACAGATTAATCGTCTGGTTCAATATAGTGAAACTTCTACGATGTGTTTTGTACGAAGGAATCTGATGCCATAATGATACTGAATTCAAGCTTTTCTGCATTTGGAGACGGAAATGGTTCTTAGGATTACAATTTATTGCTGCGGCTCGGTTTTTTGTTCTTTTAGCAGCATTTCTTACAGATTTTTGATACGCTAAAAAGACAAGCTTGGAGAATAGGGTCAGAGAACACTGCAACTTTAGGTAATGACAATGCAGATCTTGTAAACCAATACATAATCGCTATTAAGTATACAAAGAGAATGGGTCCTTACTGATAAGGCACGAGCAATATAAAACTCACATGTATATAGAGTATGGACAAAGTACCATTTGTTCTTGTTACAATGAAGAAGCATTAATGGCTTCTCAAAAACCACCATATTGCATAACGAAAATATAATAGAAGAGAATCTTGAAGTGTATCTATACTCCATTCATAACCTAACTTTCCGAACTCTCAACCTGCTCTTGACCCATCTGAAAGTCCTAAATCTTTCTCTCTGTGTTTGGCGACACTGCATCATTGCCGGAATTTGGCATCGTTCTCAATGGTGGAGCTGAACAAACGGGCACAACTGATCTAATTCGAACAACTGGTGCCATGAAAGCAGGAGGTACTTTTCCAAGGTTAAATCTTTCAGATGGTCTGGTTGAACATGAAGGAGCCGCAATTCTGATTCTTGGTGGAGCAGCTCCAAATGATGCCATATTTTGAGGTCTGACCTCCTCCATCCATGCAGTGGGGTGCATAGTTCTGATCTTTACGGGAGCAGCTGCAGATGAAGGTGGTCTGAAATTTCTGTAGGAACTTACTCTTGGAGGATATTGGGGTCTGAGATTTGGCCGATCGAGAAGAGTCAATATACGGGTTCCGTAATTGTAACTCAGCTGGCTTAAATATGGAATCTATGCCACTATAAGAAGCCCGCTCAAATTGTCCTCTGGTTCTGCTTAAAACTCAGCTGCAGCTGACTTTTAATTTTCCCGTCTATTCCACTAAGGCTCTGCTTGTCATCCTCTGGGACTATTTCCAGGATTTGTGGTTCAGCATTATTTTGTTGCTAAAACTAGGAGGTTTGGAAACTCCAGATGAAGAGTACTTGGATGATTCTTCAGGTTTCTCCTCCTGTACCTCTTGAATAGTCACTGTAGACCTGCCCCTGATTGAACTAGGAACCAAATGGTTTGAGAAGCAGAATGATAGGCCTGAGGCAGCAATTGTTCTGGTTCCCTTCCTGGAAAATACAGACACCAGTTTGGCTGGAAAAAAATATGGAAAAATTTAGTTGTAAGCGATTCTGTGCACTAATACGAGCATCCATTCAATATGATTGGTCAGAAAGTAGACTTTATTGAAAACAAAGCTAATTTAAATTTAGAATATGAAGGCAACAACATTAGTACGCAGATTGGTACGCAAACTTGCTTATACATAGCAAAACTCAAAAAAGATTGCATCAATGGATAAATCTGAGGAACTTATGTAGTAGCTGCTGGAACTGTAAGTGACAACAGGCAGTTTTGCTGCTGTAACAATCGTTCTTGCTGCCAGATTTGGTACATGGCCATTTCAGGGAAGTATGCCCAGTTCTGGCATTGCATATGGTATAAGCTTGGGGTTTGCTGGGTTGATTAACATAAGAGGAGAGTGGATCTTTGGTGAACACGCCTCTGATAATTTTCTGCAGGTCTATTTGACTCCAAGCAATGGTCACTTGTTCCTGTTCTTCATTGGCTTTAGACTCCAGTGAAGGAGAAGTAGGATTCGATGAGTGACTTTGAGACTACATGATGAAATTAGATATTCACTTAGAAAAAGAAGTAAGTAGATATTTGTGCAATTTCATAAAGAACCGCCAAGATGCCTTTAAAATCAAGGAAGACTTGACCAAAAGCACATGAATCGAGAGTACAGCCAAACAGTGCTTGTATGATTATAACAAAAGTCAAGCACTATGATTAAAAGATCAAACATAAAAAGATAAGATACTCACATTTTCTCAAGGCAGACCAAGCAGCCATGGCAGCATTTTTCTGAGTTTGTTTCTTGGTCCTAGCTGGTTCACCTGTAAAGCTCATTCGTGCAAGCTCGACTGCACATGAGAAAGAGAAAACATGGCCCGATCCAGATTGAACAGTGTTATAAACGGGAAGTTCAGCTCGGTGAGCAGTCTCCTGAAGAACATTTACTGTACAGTCATACTATAAGTTCCTTATGCAACACACTACAAGAACGTTCCCATGGAAGAACATATGGAGGACTAAGGCCCCCCTAAAAGCTTCTTTTTTGTAAGGACAGCTTCATTAGGGAAGATTCTCACATTAGATAATCTATGGAAATGCCGACTCATTGTATTAGATTCGTGTTATATGTGCAAGAACAGTGGGAAGTCTATGGATCATTTATTATTGTATTGTGAAGTAGCCATGAGTTTGTGGAATGATATATTTACTAGAGCGGGGCTCCATTGGGTGATGCCACGAAGGGATGTGGATTTTTTGGCCAGCTGGCAAGGCATCCAAGGTACCACTCAAATTGTAGTTATGTAGAAGATGATACCGATATGTCTATGGTGGTGCATATGGATGGAGAGGAATGGTCGAAGGTTTGAGAATCATGAAGGGACAATAGATGAGATTAGAACTTTATTTTTCCATACTCTATTCCATTGGTTGATTGTAATAGATTTTAATGGCACGAACGTACACGATTTCCTTATATCTTAGACACTCATGCATAGGTGTTGCTCTTGTATATGTCCCGTGTACTTGGCTTTGCCTATTTTAATAAAATTATTATTTACTGATTAGAAAAAAGTCTCCTGAAGCAAATTCTCATAAACTCCGGTTTCATCCTTCACAAGCAACCAGAATAAATCACATGATCTTCAATTTTAAAATGGAGATCGTGTATAGTGCTAGGGAACTATGGAAAACATATATCGGAGGACACATAATGAAAGGCAAATGAAAAGCTGGCTCTTTGGTAGAGCATTTTTCATAAGAAGAAAGGACCAAAAATATCAAATAGATTTGGTTCTGATGTATAACTTTTCCAGCAATCAAAGTACACACGGAATATCCAAAGATACAGCTAATTTGAGAAAGAAAATAGATCAAGAAAATCCTAGAAATTAGAGCTGAGGAAACATAAGTGGGCAGCAATCCTAGTTAAGTGTATTAAAAAAGAAAGCTGAGTTCCTCTATTTTCCTCATAAAATCATCGAATTTTACAGATCAGAATCATTCTTCACAAGGGCTCTTGTTATCACTATCAAATCTTCCCATCTAGCATGTTATAGAATTGCCACCCATCCAGGCATCACCCAATTTAACCAAAAGACACCATAAACTGCTTACCACTAAGTGCTTCCTATCTCACAATGAAGTAAGAGGTGATCCATGGCTCCACCATCTCTCTTTCACATGCAGCATCACTTGATTACAATGGGATGTCTCTTCTGTAAGTTTTCAAAGTAAGGATCTTTTCTAGCACATTCGTCCGAACAAAGTGAAAACATTCAGATAATCTAAACCAAGAAATATGGGGATGGATACCATTCAAAAGAAAAAAAAAAATAATGGCAGTGAGGAGTGAGGACCCACCTGGGATCAGGAATCGGGCCGTCGGAGGAAGCTAAGACAGTGGGCGTTCAGACTGGGTCAGCATGATGTTTCATCAAAGCCACGAGATTGACTGACTTTTTGTCAATGTTGGAGCTAGCACTGAGATGAGAGAGGGCCCTCTTTTTAGAGTTGGATGGTGTGCTTGTGTTGTCTTTGAGCAAATTAACGTTACCACCAAATGTAGTGTAGATGCTAACATCTCATACTGCCCACTACTACTTCACACAGTCTGGTCTTCATTATTGGTGCGGACTTCGGCGCCTCCATAATTAAGCTCGCTGGATCTTAAACGTACGGGTTTCTTCTCTCTCTCTTTTTTTTTTTTTTCTTTTCCCTGTTTTTGTATTTTTCTTTTCTTCTGAGATAAATATCACAGCACAGATATACTCAAAAAAAAAATCACAGCGCAGATATGGTTATTTGTTGACTTTGTGGTTAATACATGAATTAATATATAGGACATGGGATGGAGACCGGGTTTGTTTGTCTTTTTAGGTTGCGTTTGGTAGTGAGGTGATCTCAGATATTTTGTGAATAGTAATGAAAAAGTAGTGAAAAAGTAATGATAAAATCTTGAATAGTAGTAAATAGCAGTAAAAAAATAGTGAAAACTAGGTGAAAAGTAATGATAAAATAATGAATAATACCCAAATGGAGCTTTAATATGTGGAGTGCAGATTTAGTGATAATTTATGGTGAGAATATACCAAAAAGGAGTAAAAGGTGAAAATAATATAGAACAAGTTGAACAACATAGTTTAGCCCAAAAACTACATCCAAGATTTGAAGAAAAATCATCAGTAGGCTAACTTTCTCAAAAGCAGATCCTTTTTTATGGTGACAATATCAACTTCAAGGTAAATGTCACATATAGAGGTACAGGTTTTGACCTAATTAGGCTGAATTGGTTAAGGCTTTGTAGAGTTGAGTTGAGTTAAGTTGAGTTGCATAAATGAAAATACAGTCAGCAAAACCGATAGTTTGAGTTTCCACAGAAAATCAAATCCAAATCCAAAACCCAGATTACCAGACACCCAGATCAATGATCAAGCACTCAAAAGTCTGTGTCACAAGGGAAACAGTATGGCTGAGAGGAAAAGACGAAGAATTTGACCTTCAAGGAGAGGCTTTTAGGAATGAGGATGCTTCCATTAATGAGGTTAGATGCGGCAGTTTCATCAGCACTTTTGTGGATCTTGTTGGGTTTCCAGCTTGTTGCTTTTCCCATGCGTGTGTGGATAACACTGATCATTGGAGCTATCCTCTAGTTGAAAGAGAATCTCTATCTTGTTTGCATAAATGTTGACCAGTGAATCCCCCTCTAAAATTAGGTTCTTCAACCCAAATGAATGGTGTTGCAGCTTTCAAATGTCCAGTGAGGCTGCGTTTGCTTCTCCAATTTGGTTCATTTGCTTGCCATTTCCTCTAAAGAATATCTCATTTTACTCATCACCAGTAGCCGTTGCAGGAGCATTTCCCATCAAGAAAGTGATGGAAACGATTGGCATCTCTTACAATGATTTCCCTCTTGACAATCTTAGATATATATTTGGTCACAGCATGACAGTCAGTGCAAATGCGCAAATTCTTGGTGATCCTAATCAAGCTCCCAGCTGGCGTGCTTAAAAGACCAAAAGCAATGGCTAATCTCTCACTATGACCCCAGAGCAACTTAACCTTCATTGGCTCCTCTATATCACGCAGAACACAACTGGTATCTGGCACATAACCAGAAGCCTCAACCTCCAGCCTCAAACTTTCCAAAAACTGATAAATATATGCCCACCTTGGATGACTATAATCTCCTGCAAAAAATGTGTAGACCTGGTTTCCAACTTCAATGGAACTATAGCCAGGTGTTTTTTTCAGCCCCCGTGATCTCATGAGGCCTCGAATGTAATTTACAGCATCCCATCTCCTTGCTTCAGCATATATGTTTGATAGCACAACGTAAATTCCAGGATTCATGGAATCTAAATGAAGTAATCTATCTGCTGTTTGAATTCCGATATCAATGTTTCTGTGAGTTCGACATCCACTCAGCAAAGCCTCAAGCACAGCACTGCCTGGTTGAAAAGGCATTTTTCTGACTAATGCCTCGGCTTCCTCAATACGGCCTGCCCGGCTAAGAAGATCCACAAAACAAGCATAGTGCTTCTCAGTAGGCCTAATGTTATGGTCTCTCTCCATTTTGTGAAACAAAATAATGCCATCTTCCACAAGCCCCGAGTGACTACAAGCAGTCAGAAGAGCAACAAACGTGGTTTGATTTGGCTTCAGGCCCTGCTCTATCATTTTTTGATAGACACCAACAGCTTGATGCCCTTGGCCATGCATCCCATATCCTGTTATCATCGAGTTCCATAAAATAACATCTCTAGAGACGAGCCCACTGCCAAATACTTTCTCAGCAGAGTTTATCTTTCCACACTTGGCATACATATCAATCAGGGCTGTCACATTAACTACATTAAATGCAAAACCATTGCGAATTAAATGAGAATGGACACTTCTTCCTTTTTTCAAAGAGCCTAGGTGGGCACACGAATGGATCAAACTGACAAGTGTGACAGAATTGGCTGCAACTCCCTCTTCTTGCATCTGACTAAATAAATTCAGGGTATCTTCCGCATGCCCATTCTGTGCTAGCCCTACTAGCATGGCAGTCCAAGTAACCACATTCCTGTGTTTCATTCTGTCAAAGACATTGGATGCCTGCTTCAAGGCGCCGCATTTAGAATACAGATCAACAATTGCAGTAGACAAAATGAGATTCGAAGTAAGACCCTTCCTATACATACAACCATGGAGGACTTTTCCACCGCCCAAATCAGCCGTTTGAGCACAACCCTGAAGGAGGCAAACCATGGTTCCTGAATCAAACCCACCACCACTAGATACCAACCTGCGAAAGAGGTCAACAGCTTCTCGCACCAAACCATTTTGAACAAATCCTGACATCATAGCATTCCACGATACCAAATTTCTTGTGGGCATGCTATCAAAAACCCAGCGAGCAATTTCAACATAACCCATCTTACTATACATATCAACCAATGAGGTAAGCACCAAAACATCACCGCCCATTCCTAATCCAAGTACACACCCATGAACACATTCGCCAAGTTTCAAATACCTTGCTTCTACACAAGCTTGGATCAAGCTTACCATAGTTACGGGACTTGGCCTAATCCCCAAACGACGCATATCAAAAAACAAATCAAAAGCCTCATTAGATTGGCATGCCTGCACACACCCACCGATCATAGAGTTCCAACAAACAACATCCCTCTCGGGCATTGCGTCAAAGACCCTTCGTGCTTCATCAATACTACCAAATTTCACCAAGAAATTAATAATCGAACTGCCCAAAAAAGGGTCACTTTCAAGTCCTTTTTCGGCCGCCCTCCTAATTACTTCCCTACCCATTTTATAATCAAATAAGCCCATGCATGCCCGGAGCGCAAAATTGCATGTATAACTATCAATCTCCATATTGCCAGACCCCATCAATTTAAACAACTCAAGGGTCTCATGGTACCGCTCATTTCTCACATACCCACCAACCATGGCATTGCATAGAATAGTTCTCGGATGAGAAAATTGAACAAACAGGTGACGGGCATCGCCCACTTGTCCCAGATCACAATACGTCCTGACAAGTTTTGTAGCCAAAAGCTGATCTTCGAGTACGCGATTGGTGATAGTCTGAGCATGGATGGACTTGACCAGGATGAGGCTATTTGAGAACTCCTGTAAAAGCGACAAGAATCTGTAAACAAATGGACGGCAATCGATTGCATAGGGCATCACTGAATGAAGAGGTAGAGCCAAAGAAGGTCGGGAAGTAAATAAGTCTGAAAGCCATAAGCTACTCTGTGCTGAGCAAAAAGCACGCTGATCTCATTTGCATATTGAAAGTTCACACAGTGTGCCTTGGGAGGGAAAAATATGGAATGATACCCCTACTTGTTTTATTATTTAATTATTTTTTTATTGTTACTTTTTAAATTTAGATTAAAAACCTACGTACTTAATTTATAATAAAAAAAATTTTATCAACTAATATAATAATTTCATCTTTTACTCTTTGAATCAATTTTCGTAAAATTAAACCCAACAAATTGATAGAGATCGAGAGAGGAAGAGATTAAATTAAACAAATTATATTTTGATTAGAGAAGAGACAGATGATGGGTCGACGAAGGGCAACTGGACGAGGAGGATCCGATGGCTAGGGGCAGTGGCGAGCCTGACTGCCGATGAGTGAAGGAGAGAGGGTTTCGGGCGACGGTGAAAAGAAATACAAATTGGAGAGAGAGAGAGAGAGAGAGGTGAAATGGATGGTTTTGAGTGATGGGATAATCAATGATACCCTTACGATTTTATACTACTTGTCTACTACTGAGTTTATTTTTTTTAATTTATTTCCTCAGCTCTGCACGCTCAGGACTTCAGAAGTCCATTTCTGCTCTCTAATCACGTTTTGCCAGATTTGACTGACTTCAGAACTTCAAGATCAAACCTCTCATCCTCACAAGATCTGGGCTCTCTCCTCTCAAGTTCACACTCTCAGATCTGGACTCTCTCCTCTCAATCAAACCCTAACATTTTCAGCCATTGCGACCTCTCAAGATCAAACATTTCCTCCTCTCAAGATCTGGGCTCTCTTCTCTCAAGGGTATCATTATCCGTGTGCCAAAGAAAGAGGTCTGGGAATTGAAAAACTTTCAAATTCTTCAACTACTTAGCTGGAGGGGACTACTCGTGGCATGGGACCTGGGTGTTTTCTCACTGTAAATTCTTCAAGGACAAAACTGGAAAATAGAGATCTCTCTGCCAATCTCTCTGTGTTCGTGCACAATAAGGAAAAATGGAAATGGTCATGACTAAGTTCTATCAATTTTTGGTGAGTAAAAATAATAATATATAAACTGTAAGAGTGGATTGTGAAGAGAAACCAAATAAAAGCTCTTGAAATTGTTAGGTTGCATCTGTTATGTGTTCACAACCTCTCTTTGAGAAAAGCAAGCATCAACATCATGGATCCGTTGGATTGTCACCAAAATTTTACTCAAACCTGATTTTAAACTCAACCTTGTCTGTTTATCCTGTAATGTTCCAAAAAAAAAAAAAAAAGGAGGAAAAGTTTCTTGCGTGAAGCGGGTGAAAAAACGCCACAATCGACAAGGGAAGAAAGCTGATAGCCTCTAAGTTCTTAAGCTCAGTCAAATCTAGCAGAACGTTAGAGAGCAGAGATGGACTTCAGAAATAAATTAAATAAAAATTCTTGGGAGAAGCCACTGTTGGCAACGGCCACTTTTGCACACAATATGTGGTTTCATCCAGACCATCTATCTCTTAAAGTTGAAATTATGAGAGCAAAAATGAGAGGAAAAGAAGAAGCCACATAGTGAGTGCAAAGTGTGCACTACTATAGTGGCTTCTCTCTAGCATTACTCTAAATTAAAAAATAGTCGTTCTATACAGCATCCACTGTAGTGGTGCACACAATGCACACACTACGTGGATGCATGTGGTCCATGTTTTTTTCTTTTTCTTCTTCTGATTTTGCACCAGACAGCTCGTCTCTCTCATCAACTCTCTCTCATCAGTGGCTCTTTCTCTCTCATCAGCTCTCTCTCTCATCGTCTCTCTCTCATACTCTCTCATTCCATCGTCTTTCTCTCATCGTTTCTCTCTCTCATCTCAACTCTCTCTCTCTCATCGTTTCTCTCTCATTGACTCTCTCTCATCCTATCGACTCTCTCGCTCATCATATATCTCTCTCTCATCCCTCATTGACTCTCTCTCTCATTTCGGGCTCTCTCTCATGTCAGTCTCTCTCTCTCATCATCTCTCTCATCTTGGTTTCTCTCTCCTCGACTCTCTCTCTCATCTCGAGCTCTCTCACTCATCTCAGTCTCTCTCTCATCTCGGTCTCTCTCTCCTTGACATTCCTCTCATCTCTGCTCTCTCTCATCTCGGGCTTTCTCACTCATCTCGATCTCTCTCATCGTTACTCTCTCTCTCATCTAGGTCTGTCTCTCCTTGACTCTCTCTCTCATATCCCCTCTCTCCCTCATCAGCTTTTTCAATCCATAGTAATTTCAAATTTAGAAGATTAATGTTGTAGGGAGGTGTTTTTAGTCATTTCAGTTAAGCCACGTATTGTGTGCATCGGCTGCTCCCTAAACAGTGGCTTCTCCCCAGCTTTTTTCATTAAAAAAATTAGCTCGATAGTAGACAGGTAGTATGAAGTCGTAGGGGTATCATTGTCCTTAGGGTTAGTGCAAAGAATAAATCTTTGCATCAGCCTCCTATTTCACATCACCCAACCCACACTTAACGTGGCTTCTTCCTAACCACCCACTCCAAAATCTGAGTTATGAGAGAAATGGACTGAGCAAGAGAGAGAGTTGATGAGAGAGACCGAGCAAGAGAGAGAGAGCTGATGAGAGAGAATGGACTGAGCGAGAGAGAGAGTTGATGAGAGAGAGAGAGAGACACCAAGAATGAGAGGATGAGAGAGAGAGACACGGTGAGGGATGAGAGAGAGATGATGTTGGAGAGAGATGGAGAAAGAGAGAAAGAGAGAGAGAGGAGGAGAGAGTAGGTCTGGTACAAAACGAAGAAAGAAAAAAAAAAAAAAAAAGAACTGGGACACAGTGGTACTGTCTGTAGGGGTATTCGAAACGTGCATTTCAGGAGAAGGAAAAAACAAAACAAAAAAGGCAAAATCACGTGAGGTGTGGGTTGTGTGTGATAAACAGGAGCGGATGCGTGGCAAGATGGAGAAAAACAACGTTGTTTTAATTAACGGACCAAGGCACTACAGTCTAGTAACATAAACAGTGCCGTTTTAGTTGAAATGGGCTAGGCTGCTCTTTGGGCTTGGCTCTGTGCGGTTTTGGACTTTTAAACACTAAATTTAATTGTTTAGATTGAATCATTAAAAATTAAAAATTTACTAGTATTAAGTTATGTGTAGTTTATAAGTTATAACTACTACCAATTATTCTATACAGACAATTACACACCATTATTTTTCTAATTACATACTACTATATTAGAATCTAGATAATAAGGTAGTAGTCATAATATATATATATGAGTATTGAAACACACACGACACATTTTCACAGCACATTTCACAACAATATTGTAAGATAAGGGTATTTTTGTAAAGTAATGTTACTTTTATAAATTGTTTTACAAAATTACCCCTCATTTAACACATTATTGTGAAATGTGTTGTGAAAAATGTTGTGTATAAATCATTTTCCTATATATATATTATACATAATACATGACTCACTATTAGTTATATATATTCACTATTTAATATGCATGATAGTAATACTATAATGTGTAGTGTGTACATATAATTGACTATTAATCTATTAATATTATCATTTAGCATTTATCACATTGGCTATTAGTATATTATTATCCTTGAATTTAATTATATAAATTCTATACTAATATCTAACTTATTTTTATACTAGAGGTATACTATAGTATCTAATTATATATTATACTAGTGTCTAACTTATTGCTAACTTACTTCTATAGTACTATACTTATTTATAGTGTCTAATTACATGTTATTATATTATGTATGGTAGTAATACTATAATGTTTACATGTACTCAACTATTATTAGTCTATTTACATGTACTCCTCCTCAAGTAATTAAATGCCACGTAAGGTGTGCTTTTGGCTGGTATAGTGGTTGATGTCAAGGGTTATTATTTGCATATTGAAGGTTCACACTGTGTCCCTTGGGAGGGGAAAATATTCTTCCATGTGTACTCCGGAGCAATGATACCTTATATTTTATTTTTTATTGTTTTATTATTTAATTATTTTTTTCTTTTACATTAAAAATCTTAGAACATGACCTTTTTACATAATTTAAAAGAAAATAAATTCAATTAATCAATGCAATCATGTAATTTAATTTTATAAAAATTGACTTTTTTATTTAAATTACATGATTATGTTGGTTGCAGTAGCGGAACCATCAATTTTTCTTAAAGGGGTCGGTCACCTTTTCTACCGCACAAGATGTTTATGTAAAATAAACAAATATTACAAAATTATAAAGCATAATTGTATACAAAATTAAATCTCGATAATTTTCCAAATAACATAGAAATAAAATTTAAAAATCACAACTTAATGTCTGTTTCAGATTTTTTAAGACAATATTTCATAGAGTAATATTCATTCATTATTATTTTTGTAAACATGAAATATTTAGAAATTGTTTTCTTCTATCAAGTGATCTTTTAGAATGTCATCTTTCATTCTAATACCTAAGCTAATTTATCAAATTTCATGTAAATCTATCTATTTAGGCGTCACATTAAGCATAGAATACTACAATTGAGACCTTAAATAAACTTTTCCCTGCTCAATGAAATTTAGAGGATAAATCATCTCTACTATTTTTTATATGAATCATCAATTTTAAATGATTTTTCTTGTATTTTCAATTTGGATTCTATATTAAAAAACTTAATATTGTTTAATAAAAAACTTTGAGATCAATGTTAATAGTGTATTATTTATCCTAATCTTAGTTTTAATTTAATTTTAGTGGGGCCACAACTTAAACTACGCCGTTTGGGTGGGGGAAAACAACGTCGTTTTAATTAACTAACTAAGGCACTACAGTCTACTTACAACATAAACGGCACCGTTTTGGTGAAATGGCCTGGGCCACTCTTTGGGCTTGGCTCTGTGAGGTTTTGGACTTGTTTTTTCTAAACCCTGTTTTTTTCCCTCAACCCTAAATCGAAATCCTAATTTTTGTAAATCCCTAATTTCTTTTATATATTTAAAAAAGTATTTTTTTTTCTAGTTCTTTTAAACACTAAATTTAATTTTTTAGATTGAATCGTTAAAAATTAAAAATTACTAATTTACTAGTATTAAGTTATACATATGTGTAATTTATAAGTTATAACTACTAACAATTGTTCTACTTCTATATAGACATTTACATACCATTATTTTTCTAATTACATACTACTGTATAAGAATCTAGATAATAAATTAATAGTCATAATATATATTTATTATACATAATACATACATGATTCACTATTAGTAATATATATATTCACTATTTAATATGCATGATAGTAATACTATGATGTGGAGTGTGTACATATACTTGATTATTAATCTATGAATATTATCATTTATCAGTGATCACATTGGCTATTAGTTTATTATTATCCTTGAATTTAATTATATAAATTCTATACCAATATCTAACTTATTTTTATACTAGAATTATACTATAGTGTCTAATTACATGTTATTATAATATAGTTTTACATATTACTATATTATACTAGTGTCTAACTTATTTCTATACAATATTTATTTTTAGTATCTACGTACATGTTATTATACTTTAGTAAATTAGTATTATGTGTTATTAAATTATTATACTAGACTTATTTCTATACTAGTGTCTAATTTATTTTTGTACTAAACTTATACTATAGTGTCTAATTACATATTATACTAGTGTCTAACTTATTTCTAACTTAATTCTATACTACACTTATTATATATAGTGTCTAATTACATGTTATTATATTATGTCTGGTAGTAATACCATGATGTTTTCATGTACTCAACTATTATTAGTCTATTTATATTATAGTATGAATATATTATTTTATAATAATTAGATCATACTAGTATATTATTGAATTTAACTATATAAGCTCTAAATTATATAGTTCTAGTACTACATATGATCAATATATAGATAAACACATAATTTTATAATATATGTACAATATTGGAGTCGGAAGTGGGCAAAGTGAGAGTCTCTCTCGGAGCATAAAGTCGGAGTCAGATTAGACTGGAGTTAGAGTCAGTCTGGAGAGACATCCGAATCCGAGTCCGAGTCCGACTGAAAATTTTAAAAACAAAAATCCAACTCTATTTTGTTATAGTCGAATTTTTGAATTTTTGCTCCACTAGGAAATTGAGAATCTCCTCTAGATCTTGACGCTTTAACATCGTATAAGAACCGACTGAATGCTGTTGAAATGTATGTAACCGGGCACACGCACAGAGATTTGTACTTTGCAGTAGTAGCCTAGCTGAAGGCCTCAACGTGCACTGAATGCTAGGTTTGGAGTAGCAAAGATCATATATCAGTTTTAATCTCATATATATATATATATATATAGATACAATATAACATTGTTTAAGCTTCTCAACAATCTCACCTCACCCTTGTTTATGCCCTTTACATCCGCAACACTGATATGGTACCAAGTGTCAAGTGTAAGCGATTTCTACCTCCACCAGGAACCATTTTCATTGTTTATTGATCTCTTCTTTGAGAAAAGAAAACAAGAAAAAAGAGAGAGAAAAATATCCCAAGAAAGATTTCATAGACACTAAAGAAAATCAATATCCCTGAAGTTTATTGTATATATGCTTTCTATAAAAGCTAATTAATTATTACAATATCAGATAAATGCCATTAAGATAAGTAGCAGATCAAACTTCCCAGGAAGCACTGAACTGAAAAGATTCAAGCTGTAGGTTCGTGGATATAAATCCTTTTTAATTAATTTCAGGTAACCCCGTAGACCTAAAGTAA
>QEOT01001537.1:0-11869 GCA_003123785.1 Pterocarya stenoptera
ACTTACATTGCTGTAAAGGATGATGACGAATTGAAATGGTAGTTCTAACTTGGAGATCAAGGAATATGCCACATTTACTTACATAACAAGAGATTTTATTTATGGAAATATGCTCAATTAAGGGTTACAAAAGTATCCCAAAACTAAGCTTATAATTATATTTTATACTAATTTCAATCGATGACGAATTAGCCAGCCCATCAACAAATTTATTTGATTTTCTATAAACATGTTTTAACTCCATATGCTTGTGATCATGCAGTACTCTTAATATATTTGTCCAAATTAAAGTGCAAAATATAGCCTAAGAAATAACATCTAATTTTTTTTTTCTTTTATTACTAATTTTATAATGTTTGAGTCGTGAGTAAACTATCTTTTACTTAATTAGCACTAAGAGTTCTATTGCTTTTAACCATTTTCAAGTCTACTTACAGGCCGCCTGGGTAGGTTCGATCCCTTGCATTAATTACTATAATTTCTTGGTTTTATTTTTTCATTTTTTTTATTATTCCTTTTGTTTTATATATATTCTATTTATAGTTTCAAAGAATTAAATTGACAATGTTTTCGTATTGTCAAAGGATCCCAGCATTCAAGTACTGATCATGAGACGCAGTACTCGATCAAAGACCAATACTACCTTCTTCAGTTTGCTATGCTGAGGTCGATATTGGAGATCACGAATGATCAAATCGGAATAGAAAGTGGTGTTGCGCAAGCATTCTTCAGTGCTGTGAAAGCTGGGAACTTTACGTTTGTTTATTTTATTACGAGGCACAACCCGGAGCTTTTGTACCGGGTCCGAGATGGCAAAAGAAGAAACGTATTTATGTATGCTGTCCAACATCGACAAGCCGAAATCTTTGGAATAATATACAGTTTAAAAGAGACGAAAGCAACATTACTATCAAGTCGAGATAATCTCGGGAATAACATATTACATCTAGCAGGGACGTTAACAGAATTCTCTCCACTTGATCACATCACAGGTGCAGCTTTGAAGATGCAAACAGAAATGCAATGGTTTAAGGTCAGCACTCAGTACTCCCGGTAGTGTATTTTGTATGGTTTTTTTTTTTTTTTAAATCACAATATTATTAAAAAATATTTTCTTAATGACTAGGTAAAAGAAAAAAAAAATTTAGATACTTTAAGAAAGAGACAGGCCAGAGAGCAAATAATCCTAATTGCGTATTACTGGAACATATCATGATCGATTTGAGATTTGGGCCTACAGTTTGCTACATTTATAAAAATAAACCACCAATTAATTGAGTTCACAAGCCAAAAAGTCAAGAAAACCTAAAATATGTGGAGGAGAAAACGCATAAAAAGAGTTAGCTAGCTAGTCACATTGACTTGTCACTGTATAGAACCCACCCACCGAAATATCGGGGCGGCGGAAAATTAATTGATAGATTAGAGCAATATTTAATAGACACATATAAATATCTTTTAACTTCTCTTAGAAAACCCAATAAAAAACACATTTCAGAATTTCTCCAATAAATTAAAAAAAAATCCTCATTAACGAAACATGATAGGCTGAGTTGTCAATCAGTTATTAAAAATTGTATTCATATATCATAATGTTAGCTGCATCATATATATTGGAGGCCCCAAAGATAAACATCCTAGCTTTGTCCCTGTATATGGTGCTCAATGCCACCCAATCTGTGCGACTGTGAGTGCCCCAACACCTATACGCATGGCACCAATAGGTTTGTTGGCCTCAAATCTTCAAAGTTTACTACCTCATCTCACAGGGCACGTACATGTCTCTTGGATATTGCTGCCAATGATTAGGGTAATTTTTTTTGTTATAATTATCTTTTTTTTATTTGATTTTTTCTGAATGAAGACTTTAGAGGTAGTGGAAGTGAAAATGTAGTGGAAGTGAAAATTACTAACAAATGCTTCAAAATAGTTACTTGTAGTTCTCCTCTGTTAGTTGCAGCATTTAATTACTAATTTAACCTTTCAATCTACTCATTGAACTACAACAAACAGCTCGCTTGAGTTCACAGTCTTCTTTTTCAAGATATATATATCTATATATAAATGTATATATAAGGGCCAAAATCATTGATCCAATATTTTTTTTATTTTTCTAGCACTTAATTTAATGAAGTTATGATGGTTTACAAACAAATAGGACACAGTTTCCGTGATTTTCGAAGCTCTTGATTTGGCGATTTTGAGTTTTTCATATTTTCGTGCGTGAGGCCCTAGGGTTTGCATGGCTGCCACCTGTGCCCAGTGTGGGTCTTTGGTACTGGTTCATCATGGTGGACGGTCGTTTGCCAATCTAGTGGCACATAAACCACAACCTCTTCCAGAGGTGGTGGTGCCTCTGCGTGTGCCAAAACTTGTTGATGGTGTTGTTTGCGTTGTGTTTTCTAAAGAGGAAATTGCACTTTTCGCTCAACCTTTCAAATTTTCCCTTGTACTGAAGTTTTTGCACCAGCTTCTGTCACTAGATGTAATTCAATCCTTCATTCACAACCGCTGGGGCCTTGTTTAGCAATCTGTGGTTTCTTCTATGCGAAGGCCACGTAATATTTTTGTTCGGTTTGCTAATGAAAATGATTTTTTGAAGGCTTTTGCTCGAGAATCTTGTGATATTGATGGGGTGCATTATAGAGTTTTTCATTGGACGATTGATTTTTGTGAAGAGAAAGAACCTTCTCTTGTTCCTGCTTGGATTTTTTTGCTTGATTTGCCACCGAATTATTATCATGAGGTGTTTCTTTGAAATATAGTAAGTCCGCTTGGTAACTTTTTATGTCGTGTTAATAGCACCAAGTGTGCAACAAGAACTAACGGTGCACGGGTGTGTGTTGAAATGGATGTGACCGTAGAGCCGATTTCGGGTTTCTGGACTGGACTTCCTCAAAATTTGAATAGCTGGTTTCAAGAGGTTGGGTAGGAAACTCTCCCAGCCTATTGTCAATGTCGTTTGGTGCAAGGCAATAATAGCAAAAGTTGTAAGGGGGTCAAGAAAAAATTGCAGGAGGATCTGAAGGATGGTGAGAGACGTGGAAAAGTATGGGTGAAAAAAACTAAGGAAGATGGCAAGAAGGTGCAGCAAGGCGGTGATATGCCTCTGGTGATTGAAAATTCTCATGATGAGGAAAATGTCGAGGGCCAATTGGGAGAAAAATTACATGAGGTGCCGTTGAATACTGATAATATTGTTGATTATGTTGTTGATGATGTGGTTAAAGAAAATGTGAAATTTGTTGTTGATGATGTGGTGAATGTTAAGGATACAATTGGGTCTGATATGTTACGAGATTTGATTTGTACTATTTTAGGAAGAGTATTGCTATGCATCATCCTACACACCACACACCAATGTGTTTTTTATTTTTTTTTTAATTTGTTTTCAATTTTTTTTATTTTACTCTTCTTGAAACATTTATTTTTTTTATTCATCATCCATAAAATACACATTTAATAAGAGAAACAAATAAAAAAAATAAAAAAAGTTATGGTGTGTGGTGTGTAGGATGATGCAAAGATTAATTCGTATAGATATAGGCACTGGAATTCTGGCAATCAATATGTAAATCTCTTCTATATAATGAAAGCAAACCTTATGGAAAGGATATTCAGACCAAAATTGACATGGTACTAGAGCCCCTACTCTGATATTCATCTCTGTGGTCTAAATCCTTCGTGCAACAGGAGGAATTTTTTTTCCTCTGTTTTGCAAGATTTTCTTGCTCTTGGTTGTTCTCAGTAGCGGAGTCGGAGATATCTGTGGTGGTTCTTGGTGGTGGGTTCACTGTTTTTGGTGTCTGGTGTCTATTGAAATTCTTTTATGGTTGTCGGAGCTGTTTGTGGTGGACGTCGGCACTATCTGTGGCTGTCGGTGGTGGACATCAGCGTTTTTGTGGCTGTCGGTGTTGTCTGCAGTGGCTGTGTTGCAAGTTGACCATTTCTGTTGTCAACTTCGTTTCAGCAAGGGATATCTTGGTTCCTGTTGGTATTCTGGGCAGGTATCGGCTTTTTTTTTTTTTTTTTTTGTCATCGTGTGGGCTGTTGCTTGCCGTTAATGGGTTTCTTATTGGGCTTTTGTTTGGTTTAAATTGCTGTGTCTGCTTTGGCTTCTTTGGTTGGTTTTTTCCTATTTTCTACTTGATTTCCTTTCATCATGTCTAGTGAGAATAATAATATTCGCTTTATTGGGAAGAATTTTTCTACTTGGGAATTTCAGTTTAAAATGTTTTTGAAAGAGAAAGAATTATGAAAACATATTAATAGTTCTGCTAAAAATCTCACTAATGAAAAGGAATTTGCCCAATGGGAGGTCAAGGATGCTAAGGTAATCTTTTGGTTGTTTGGGACCATTGAACCCTATCTTGGGACAAATCTTCGCTATTTTGCTACGGCCCAGGCTATGTGGGACTATCTCCATCATATTTATCACCAAGATCACAGTGCTCGGAAGTTTCAATTGGAGTTGAAAATTAGTAATTACAGTCAATGTAATTTGACTATTGAATAATTTTATTATGGTTTTATTAATCTTTGGAGCGAGTATTCTGCTATTGCTCATACTAAGGTTCCCACTGCGACACTTGCGGCTCTTCAAGTGATTCATGCTAAGAGTCAACGTAATCAGTTTCTGATGAAGCTTCGACCTGAATTTGAGCCTGTTCGCGCCGATTTATTGAATCGTAATCCGGTTCCTTCTTTGGATATTTGTTTGGGAGATTTATTGCATGAAGAGCAACGGTTATCCACTTAGATGGGTATGACTTCTGAGAATGTATTTTCTGAGGCTGTGAATGTCGCCTATGCAGCACAAGGGAGAGGGAGAAACAAGTTGCAATGTTTCAGTTGTAAGGAGTTTGGCTATATTGCTTGCAACTGTCCTAAGAAAGTTTGTAACTACTGCAAGAAAGAGGGACATATCATTAAAGACTGTCGAGTGCGACCTCAGAATCGCCAATCCCAAGCCTTTCAAGCTACTGTTCAATCTGCGTCTTTTTCTGCCCCTCAAACTGTAAGCCCTGATTCTTTTGTTCTCACACCTGCCATGGTCCAACAGATGATTGTGTCTGCTTTTACGGCTTTAGGCCTACAAGGTATGGGTCCTCCTAACTCCACTTCTTCTTGGATTGTTGATTCGGGTGCTTGTAATCATATGACTGGTAGTACGACGGGTCTCCATGGTGTTTGTAAGTATGGAGGCACGCAGACTATTCAAATTCTTGATGGCAGTACACTTCTCATTACTGCTGTTGGTACTTTGGGCTCTTCATTTCGAAATGATACAGGTCACGTAATCCTTGAGACGCATATTGAGTCTGTTCAGATCGTGATGGATGTTCCCATCCTCGGGTCTTCTATAGATCCTATAAGGGAAACTCATGCAATCTCCAATGTTGCAGGTTCAGAGTCAGGAAAAGATGTTGGGATGCCCTGTAGTGCGTTGAACCAAAACAATGAAGCAAGGTCATTTTTGTCTCTTGATGTTGGCCCATTTTCGGATGGGAAGATGGTAGAGCCTATTGATAACATTAACAAGGAAAACAATTATGATACAAAGAATGATAAAAAGAAGAAAAAATAAAAGGAGAAGAATGTTGGTGTTAAATTGAGAAGTTTTGCTAGGGCTCCTAGCAAGCCTGACCAAATGACTATATGATACAATCTATGATGTATTGGAATTTGAGGGGTGTGGGCACCTCCAAAAAATATTGAGAAAATTGGTAAAAAAATTAAGCCTTGTATACTTGCTATAGTAGAGCCTTTTTGCTCACAACTACATTTGATGATGTTTAGTAATGGCTTGGGATTTTTTCATGGTATTTTGAATGAAGCGTAGGGTGGAAAATTGTGGCTTTTATGGGAACAGGAATGGCAAGTGAGAGTGGTTTCTATTGGTGATCAATAGATTTCGGTTTGTGTGATGCTGAATGGGATGAAAATTTTTCTTAACTTTGCATATGCACGATGTACCTAGGTGGATCGTAGAATATTATGGGGGCAATTGATTAGCTTGAATTTGCATTAAGAGAAGTGGATTATTATGGGTAATTTCAACATTATTTGGAATGACTCTGAATGGCATGGTGGTCGGCCTAGATATTCGATTGCTATGCAAGAATTTAATGATTGTATTGATGAATGTGGCTTTGTGGATGTTAATTTTTGTGCCAGTCAGTTTTTGTGGTGGAATGGGCATGGGGGGACAGGTGAGAAGCTGGGCGATTAGATCGTGCTTTGAAATATTTGCCTAGAACAACTTCTGATCATGCTCCGATGGTGTTTCATTTGAGTAAGTTTTTATCGTATGTTTTTTCTACTTTTAAATTTCCAACATATGTGGATAGAACATAAGTCTTTTTTTGAGCTAATAAAAAGAGGTTGGGAGGTGGAAATTAAATGCCTTTGGAAATTAAAGTGTATAAAAAGTGGTGACTTGGGGCTTTTCAGGCTTGCAAGGAAATTAAAGTGTATAAAAAGTTCTTTGAGAGAATGGAACAAAAATGTCTTTGGAAAAACGGATATTCATATTCGATCCTTGGAACAACGAATCGAAGGTCTGGAATGGAACATGATCTTCAGGTGGCCTTTTCGAATGACACGGAACTTTATTTTTTAACGTTTAAAGTCTAGCTTAATATGTGGATGCGTAGGGAAGAAATTTGGCTGAGATAAATGGCAAAAGTCATTTGGATAAATCAAGGGGAAGCTTCTGCAAATTTTTTCCGTGCCAAGAAATCAGTCAAGACAAAGACAACTGCTATTATGAAGCTTTCGGATGATAGGCTACTAGCTTCGCCTGAAGCTGTCCACCTTGGTGCGATGGAATACTAAAGATTTTTTTAAATCAAGGCATCCTTTCCTAATTTATCTTTTATTCCAGGTTCCTAAAGCTGTTTTGTAGAGAATTAATGGATGTCTTAGTGAATTTTTTTGGGGTTCTTCGGATGGGGGAGATAAACGTTGTTGGCGCTCTTGGAAGAAGATTTGTTTTCCGATTGAGGAAGGAGGTCTCGGTATTAAAAGGTTGGATGATATTCAACTTTCTTTACGTGTTAAATTTGCAAGGAAGCTATTACATGAAAATTCTCTTTGGGCGAATATTTTCCGAGCTAAGGATGTGCAAAAATAATCATGTGTTGTTGATTGATCCTTATAAGGGTTCAAGAAATTGGCGTATGATTGTAAGGTGCTTACCGTTGGTTTTAAATCATTCTCGCTGAAAAATAAGGGAGGGGAGAATCTCTTTTTGGTACGATAAATGGTCGGATGAAGGGCCTCTAACCAATCAGTTTCCGGTGTGCCCATTTCCAAAGATTTTGATTCAGGAATGCAAACTTGAAAATGAATGGGACGTTGATTTGCTTTCTCGGCTGGTTGGTGTTGATAAAGTTTACTCTATTTTGCAGAGTTTGGGGCAACATAAGGAAGATGAGGATATTTTGGTGTGGACTGAAAATGTTGATGGGAAGTTTACAACAAAAAGTGCTTGGTCTTGTTTGAGAATTTGAGCTCCTGTGGTTGCATGGTCTAAGTGGGTGTGGCATACTTCTCTACCAAAAACATTTCGGTGATGGTATGGAAAGCATTTCTAAATGCGTTGAGTGTGGATGATAATATTCGAAAGTTAGGAATTCCTATTGTTTAGAAATGCAACTATTGTGACTTAGGGGAGTATGAGGATTTAAATCATGTCTTGGCAAAAGGTGAGTTTGCCGAAATGATTTGGAAAAAAGCCTTTAATTGTGCGAGTTTGCAGTCGATGAGAGGAAGGGGATGGCATGATCGAGTGGAATGGTGGTTTTATAAAGCAAAAAAATCTCCAAAAGTTGGCTCGTTATTTGGCATCTTACCATGTATTGTTATTTGGTGTTTGTGGAATAGAAGATGTAAAGCTAGAATGAAAAAGTTGTGTGAACCAATGCAGTTGGTTTGGGCAAGAGTAATACACTACATTGGTTGGTCTGCGCTGAAAATGAAAGAACAAGAGGTGTTAACGTGCCATGATCAAGAGTTTCTGACTTTACTAGTTGTGCTGTTCAAGCAAGTGCCTTCTAAGTTGCCTTTGTTAGTTCAATGGCATCGTCCAGCTGCTGGCCGAATAATAAATATAGATAGAAGTTGTATTGGCAGCCTAGGTGTCATGGGTGCTGGTGGAGTGTTTCATGATCATCATGGAAAATTTTTGGCTGCTTTTTCTAATCATTTTGGTGAAGGTACGAATAATAAAGCGGAATTATTAGGATTATTGCATGGTTTGCAATTTGTAAAATCCTTTGGTTTTCTTAAAATTGATATTGAGATGGATTTTATGTTGGTTATTAAATGGTTGTTTGATAAAAAGATGCTCGGTATGGTATTTGGAAGATTTTTGGGATGAAATTCAAAATTCGTTTTGTGGGATGAATGTCCAGTTTCAACATATCTATTAGAAAGGCCGAAACTCTTCAGCGGATTATCTTGCAAAAAATAGGTGTAGGAGGATTGTCAGCTCATTGGGAGGTTTATGAGGATATTTGAAAATTGAAAAATTGGGTCTTCCTCAGCTTCAAAATTAGTTTGGTAATGTGTATAGTTTTATTTGAAGTTTGATGGTCATGTTTATTGTATTGATTTTTTGTTTAATAAGTTGGTTTTTACATTGTAACCATGGTTTTTCTCTTCCAAAAGTGAGAATTATTCAATAAAGTTTGTGAATAGTGCCTAAGAACAAAAACAATATATATAAAACAAGAAATTAAAGGAACAACGGCGAGAAAAGTGTTTAAGACAGTTTGTGATCATTATTATATAATATTCAATTCCTGGGTTTGGATAAGGACTGGTCTTAGATCAATGAAATTCCTTGACGTTTTTCTTTTCATCCACATACTTCGAGTGTATATTTCTACATTAATGGGAACTTGCATTAGTGTTAGGACTTACTTTTAATTTTCTCAGTAATTAATGTCGTCTTTTGTCGCCATGCATGCATAAGGTTCGATCAAATTGTCAGTCTTTCAAATATTAATGGGTGATTTTACAGCTTGCAATATTTTGAATTCCTTTCTTTCTAAAATTGTGTATGATCAAATGTAGGGGGTGGGGAGCTTGTGTAATCCCATGTATAGGAACGAGAGAAACTATGCCGGTTTGACTCCTAAACAAGTGTTCATGCAGACCCACAAAGAGTTGATGAAAGAGGGAGAGCGATGGATGAAGGATACAGCAAGTTCTTGTACAGTGGTAGGCGCCCTCATTGTGACTATTATGTTCGCAGCAGCATTTACCGTTCCAGGCGGTAACAATCAAAATACAGGCTTTCCAATTTTTTTAAATAAAAAATTATTTAAAACCTTTATAATAGCAAATACCCTATCACTCTTTTCTTCCTCGACTTCAGTGTTGATGTTTTTGGGAATCCTCACATCACGTTATAAAGCAAAAGATTTTCTAAGATCCTTGCCGACTAAGATGATATTAGGGCTTTCCACCCTCTTCTTCTCCTTTGCAACAATGATGATAGCCTTTTCTTCTGCTATTTTGATTATGTTCAGTGAAGAATCATGGATTCTAATTCCTCTTATTGGTTTAGCTAGTATTCCTGTTTCCTTGTATGTATTCATGCTGTTCCACCTTCTAGTTGACATGATTGTTTCAACCTACGGATCGGGCACCTTTGATCGGAAAGTGAAGAGTTGGGCTTGACTTGAGTTGTACTTACAAGCATGATGTATGGGTGTTCTATTAATATGTGGCGTACTGGCGGGGACGAATGATGCCCCTCCCAGCCACCTTTCTTTATGTGTGTTTTTGGACAGATGATTGATGAATTTTAAGCTAGCCAGCTAGGTTTCGTGGCATATTTTGTAACTTGCCTTTTCTTTTCTCATATCCATTTCTGTGCAAATTTTTATGTGTTTGTGAATTAATTACTCCTTCAAAAATTTAAATTAATAGGAAAAAATAAATTTAATTATATATATTATATTCTTGACACTCTTCCTTCTATAAGCTTCTGAAATAGTAATTTCTATCTTTGTTTATTATACTAATTCATATACACAAAAATACATATATATTTTAGAACCGCTCTTTCCATGATTGCTCCTCCGTTAATTAAGGTAATCATTAATTATTATTTGATTTCAGGATTCGATAAAACAAATAGTGACCTTTTAAGACCACTGTGTGACTACACGAATCAGTATCTTTTATATACTATGTTTAAGAGATGGTTTAACTCCTTGAGTTGAGTAGATTACAGTTAGGGGTACAAATGTCAAAACTATTTTAGCGGAAGTACATACAACAAAAGTACAAAATAGAAATTTACGGTAGTAGTTCCTCAGCCAATAAAAAGTCAATACAAAGAATCCAAATTGCAGAAATTAAACGAGGATTTAAAAGAACCCAGAAAGAGTAATATGTTTCAATTAAATAAAATGAAGAAGAAAAACCTTACCCTCGTCCCTCCGTTCGGTTGCCGACTAAACTGGATGAAATAAAAGAAGATAAAAGAAAAAACTTGAATGTTGAAATTTAGCTGTTTGTGTTAATTTTGTTTGAAAACAATTCAAACCCCATAAACATGAAAAGAAAATAAAACACTAGGAGTTCATTAGTTTTCTCGGAAAACAAACAGAGTAGAGAAGAGATTCTGATTTTTTGTCCCTAATAGCCATTTGAAACATTTTATTTACATATAGTTATTCTAATAATATTTTTGGACTTATAAAATAATTATTGAATCCCACAAAATTATTTATCGTCAAAAATTAATTTTAGATCCGTGGTTATCCATTAATTTAAAAATTGGGCTTCTAACATAACCTATCAACGTAATTTAGATCCAATAAAATTGTCTTTAAATTATTAGGACGGGTTCTTACAGTAGGTTTATAGGCTCCAGTGATGTTACATGATCACTTTTCTCAGCAGTGAATTTTATCCTTAAAATACTTTTTATTTTTCTGGAATGAAATTCTTCTCTACAGAATAAAGGAAAAAACACAATAAAAAGAATTTGAATTAGAAAATTCTTGAATTAGTTGCAGCCAATGCCAAAGAACCGAGAGAGTACGCAAGAAGTTGTTCAAATTATACAATCGAAAATTATAATGCATTTTTAAAATATAGGTAATTTAATATTTTCCCACTACAATAAATTATATAATTAAAATTATTTATATAAATATCAATTTTAATTAATATAAGAATCTGGGACGTAATATTGCAAGTACTTATCTAAGTATATTTAATAATAAGTAATGATATATGCACAGTACTTTTTAGAAATTTTTATATATTTATATTTTAAAATCATGATATTTATATAAAGTGATATTATTATAAAATTACTCATCATTTAAAACATAAATGAATAAAAATTTTAGAAAAAATTGAATGTATATCATTTTCTTATAATAATGACAAACTTGCCTATGTGACCTTTAATAGCCGTGGGCATTTATCCAATAACCATATCTTTAAGTCAAGCTCGACATGTGAGTCTGTGACCACTAATGCACGGTGGTTTTACAAGCGGCAGTTCTCTAAGCTCTCTGTAAGTAATTAATTCGCCTTTGCATCTTAATTTGTTTGGTCATATCTCATTTTCTTATAATAATTTTCTTATAATAATGGCAAACTTGTCTATGTGGCCTTTAATACCCGTGGGCATCTTATCCAATAACCATATCTTATGGAAAGTGAGAGTAGTTTCGTTTATATAAAGACGCTTTAATTATTGATTTGCATTGAAGCTTCAATTAAAAGCTGAGAGATAAATACTCATTGGGTTCTGAATTTTTTCAAAAAAAAAAAAAAGTCTCAGATACTTATTTGATTATCTGAATTCGGAGTTAATAAACTTTTTTTTTTTTTT
>QEOT01001537.1:13486-34031 GCA_003123785.1 Pterocarya stenoptera
TACTTGCACTCGGCGTGGGAACCTTCCGCGTACCCGTCCCTCCATGTGGAAAAACTGAAACGATGCGTTTTGTTTTGTCTACCCACGAACTGAGCAAGGCCTGGGACTTCTTCTCATCTTCTTCATCTACCCACGAAGACGAACACAGGTTAGGTTCTCATCTTCTTCTTCTCATGCCCTAAAGAGCAATAAGTGGTCGCATGCCCGAAAGAGTTGCGATTGTCTCTCAAGATTGCTGGCTATGATGATTTTCGGTGCTGCCTACGGAGCATTGACGGCATTCACTGTGTTGAATTTGTGGACAATTTTGGGCAATAGGCGTCTGATGGTTCTGGAGGAGGAGTTTTCCATGCAGCCGATGGATTGCGACAACAAGAAATTCGGAGTAGTTGTAGAGAAAGCCATCAAAGATGGCAAGTAGGTGTTTGAGGTGTTCTATTGGATGCCGTGTTGTAAATCAGTATCTTGCTCTTGTAGCTTTTCACGTTTTGTAACATTCTTGTGATTTGGTTATCAATTGTCAAAATGTGGTTTTGGTAGCATATTCTCCAATCTGGGTGAACACCAGAATCAGTCTAGAAAACCATCCTCTGTTCATGGCTCAAATATCCTTTTTCTGGTTTTCAAATCCTTTTTACTTTTAATGCCTTCTCACAGTTATTTAGGCCCTGCATTTGAAGCAATATATTTGCTTGCAAGCCTTTGAGTCGTTGTCAATAATGCTGCTATTGAGATTTTAACAATCTGAACAAACTTTGTTGTCAATATTTTAATAATCCATTCGCTATTGAGATTTCAAAACAACGCGAATAGCTCTATTCTTCCCAAAATAAACAATGCTCATACCCAAAAATAAACTTTGGTAAAGTATAGATCTGTTCTTTCCCTTATCGGCATTATCGCATTTTCCTCACTGCTCAAAGATGTCTCTCTCTCTCTCCCAGACGGTACTCCCTCTTTTCTCTTCTTCAGCTGGGTTTCATTTTTTTCTGTTTTTGTTCTTTTATTTTTAGAATAAAATATATGGGCCACGTCAGCCGATTCCCCCAAAGGTACCCAAGGCCGGGTACCTGTAGCAGAGCTGTTGTTTGGGAGACTTTGAACAAACTAGAGTACAAAAGGCAGAGCAGATATGATGGAGTAAGAACAGACCATCGTCTGAAACGATAGATAGTCTACGCCAATCGACGGTCCCCACTCATCGGTGCGGAAGCCCACCCTTCGCCACTTATAGCGGCCTCTATGCATTGTTCGAGACCTAGATCCCAGGCGTCTTCCTCTCTTTCCTTCGCCAATCTTTCCAACTCGAACAGGAAGCAAACAGGATTTTCCCTTGCTTTTCATAATGAAATTAGACTAAGCTGCACAGGTTGAGCCACAGTTGTAATTAACATTTCAAGCTTTAGCCTTTAGGTGTGATAGACTCTAGAGTATAAAAAAATAGTAATAAAACAAGAAAATTTGAGAGAGGAAAAAAAGATGAGAAGGCAAAGAATTTAAGGTGGTTCCATTTTAGAAGCCTACGCCAGCCATACTGAAATATTGAGCTGGATAGTGAGATGAGTTGAGATGAGGGGAGGTTTAGATAGTGAGTTGAATTGAGATGAGATGAGATGAATGGAGGTTTGGATAGTGAGTTGAGATGAGATTAGTTGAAATGAAATATGATTGTTAAAATATTATTTTTGTTTTGGGATTTGAAAAAGTTGAATTGTGTATTATATTTGATTGGAAATTTGGGAAAGTTGTAATGATTAGGATGAGCTTTGCATAAGGAGTTAGATTAATACAAGTGGGATTTCAAACTCATGAAGGATTAGGACTAACAAGTCATGAATAAATTATGTGAGATTAATATCCTAAGAAGGTGTGCAGATGAGGAACCTGTGTTTTACCAACTAACAAAACGTTCAAAGCAAAAAGGTTAAAAAAAGAAGAAGAGAGAATAAACCAAAGATTATGTTTGTCCTTTAGATAAATGTTATGTACAACTTCACTCTTCATTCATTTTTCTCTCAATATTGAAAATTTGCTTAGTTTGAATTATATTTCAAAGTAGTTTCCTATAAGCACAAAACACAAATTGCTCTTCTTGACTTTGAAAGACGAAATATGTACCATATCTGCATCTATTTTTGCGTATTTCACCCAACATGCATGCGTACTTTGTAATTTGACAGATTAAGCACATGGCAACAACCATTCTTCCAGGAACAATTGTTCCTGAAGTTCTTGGAAACAAAAATTATGAGAACTGGAGTGCTTGCATAAAAAACTATTTGTTGGCTCAAGATATTTGGGACATTATCGAAACAGCCACGGAACCTCCTAAACCGGAAGATGATGTAGTGGAATTCAAGGCTTGGAGGAAGAAGAATGCTGCAACTTTACATGCAATTCAAATTTCATGTGGGATGGACATACTGTCTCAGATCAAGGATATTAGTTCTGCCAAAATTTTGTGGGATACATTGGCTAAAATTTATGAGCAATCCCCACAAGGAGTCAGCCCAGAGTTTGAACTAGCAAACTCATCAAACACGTCAGATAGAAAACAGGGTCACAAGCAACCACCAAATGCAGCTAATCAAGTTGTAGGAAACTCATCAAGCAGCCCAGGTGACACTCTCTGTAGTTTATTTTTAACTGCAAATTATATCTAGCTGGCCAACACATATTGCCACATGGATTATGATACATTTACAAAAATGATCAGTGATTCAACATGCTCAAACATGGATTCTATTGGCTGCATTGTAAATTGTATATTCAATTAGTTTTTAATAGGTTGATTACATATTTGGTGTTAAACAATGGAACTGAAAACCAGCCCCAGTCATGGTTTTTCCGAGTTCAAATGTTTCAGTACAATATCGATGATTATGTACAACATCAATCACCTTACCGGTTTGCAAAACTCTTTGTGCAAATGAAATTGTCCTTCTCTTATTAGTTTGCGATGTACTTTTTGCTAGCCTTGACATGGTATGACCTGCCCATTGTCAGTCCTAATTAATTCAAATGTCATTTACATATTCTGAAACTTCAAATCAACATAAAAGATAATTCTGTAGTTGGCATGTTGATGTCAGAATGGTATCCCTTTTATCATTCTATAAGGAGAACAATTAAAACATGGCAGGGAGGGACGACAACCAGAACAATGACTTCTCTGAGTATGCGGCCTTGCTTGAGGCTATTCGACGTGGTGATTGGAACGCTACAAATGATTTCCTTAAGCTCCACCCCAATGCAATGACAGCAAAAATTGAAAATATTTCAGGCCAGACGCCTCTTCACACTGCTGTTGCTGCTGAACACGAACATATAGTGGAGAAGTTGGTGGATATGATAAAGGAAGAAGACTTGGCAATACTAGTAGATTCTGACGGTAATACAGCACTAGCTTATGCAGCTATTAAGGGTAATTACCAGATGGCAGAGTGCATGATTAGAAAGAACAAGAGCTTAGTCAGCATTGGAAATAATCATAAAGATATACCTGTTGTTATCGCCGTTGAGAATGGCCATAAAGAATTGGCTCGCTATCTCTATCTTCACACTCCTTTGGAAGAGCTAAGGCCAGAAAAAGGCCACAACGGTGCTACACTTTTAAACCACAGTATCTATACCAGACTTTTTGGTAAGAAGTGCTTCTTGTCTTACCATTAATTGGCTGTTATTTCTGATGATTTGATATCTTGGCAACATAATTGCTTTTGTTCATTGTTTTTTGTACGTATGCATGGTTCAACATTAGATATTGCTGTGCATTTAATGGAGGGTTGGCCACGTTTGGCTTTTGCCCCAGACAGAGAAAATTTCACCCCTCTGTATGTATTGGCTTCTATGCCTCAAGCATTCCCCGGTGCAACCCGACTCGTGTTTTGGAAAAGATGGATCTACTCCTGTCAGTACCACCTTCTTTTCTCTTGCTTTTCATTACATTGTTCTGGAAATGTGTGCTCACATCTAGGACCCAGTTGATTTCTTCAAGAGGATTACATTAACATCGTCAAATAACGGATTTCCATACAAGGAGTAATTAATCTAGTAGCTAAAAAGATACTTTTCTAGTAACTTAACCCAATGCCACTTTCACTGTAATAACTTTCAATACATCTTGTGGCTATTGCATTATTCTCATGTCAGTTCTCTCACTGGACCATTCTTGAAAACCACCTTCATGGTGCCATTCTTGAGAAATATCAAAGTCTTTTGGCTAAGAAAATATGGAATAGGATCCACGCTGTTGGTTCCTCTTTTCCTTCACTATTTTTCTTTTTTCAAATTTTTAGAGTATTTGGACTATCTTTTTAGGGTGTGATTGATTGTAAGGTTTTCCTCTCCCTCTTTTTGTACATTAGATAATATATCCAATAAACTTACTTGGCTACTAAAAATAAAAAAATCAAATGTAGTGTTGCCGGTTTGATGACATGAAGATTTAAAAAAATCGATACCCTGTGAAACATGACAAACATTAAACATAATAGAAATAAATAAATACACACACATACACAACCTTAACCCATTCTGCAATCTCTGTGTGTGTGTGTATTTGTACCACTGTACATTGAAGATTTAGCTATTTAATTTTTCAAAAAATCTTCACAACCTCCTACTATTCACACACACTCCACACTCCACATTTTTTTTAATTTTTTTTATCAAATATTTTTTATATGAATAGTGAATAAAAAATTTGAAATAGTTTAAAAAAAAATAAACTCAAAAAAATTTTAAAAAAAATATTAAAAAATTTAAAAAAATGTGGAGTGTGGAGCGTGGGTGAAAAGTAGGAGGTTGTGTAGCAAAACCCTTAATTTTTTGTGTGGTGTAAGACAATATTACTCCAGCATGAAATACATTAAAAATGCTACCAAATCGTTACTTTAAACTCATCAGCTGTTTTTGTCTGAAAGGTATACAGATTCCACCAGCTCATACAACCGATGAGATTCGTTTGAACATTCAAAACAATCAAGAAATAACTATCGGATCAGGTACGTTGTTGCCTAACTTTTCTTTCCAGCTCATTAGACAGATTGTAACTAATTTTGCCAACAAGCTGACCAGCAGAACTCTTACTAATCCTAGCGAAGCTGTTCAAAACCTGTCCAACTCAGCAAAAAATATGCCAGCTTGCAGTAACTGCTGATACTTGAATACTAACTATGGGTTGACCAATAAGTCAAGTTTTGTCATTACAATTTTTCATGGCATACCATGTTTTTATGATCTAATCTGTCTGTCTCATGATCCTAATCTGTCTCATGATCTTGGGGGAGGGGTAGATGGAACCCTGCCATATGATCTTATCTCGTCATACAACTTAATGTTTTCAAGTCTACGACCTTTGACTAAATGAGGCAAAATACTAGAGCAATGTGTCTCAGAGCTTCACTGATTAATGCCATATTGTCTTTGGTAAAATTGACTAGTTTGCAGATTTACCTGATTCTACAAAGAAGTTTCTTATTACTTACCGAGCAAGAGACCTTAGTAACAAGAATATGCTTAAATTTCTCGTGTATCTGAATAAAAATAACTTCATTATTTTCGTTTTTGGTATTAATTTTCTATTGTATATTTGTGATGAGCAAATTTGCTTTTACTTTGCAGTGCGAGCTCTATTGCGCCAGCTAGTTTCAAGTCTCCTTAACCTCTTGGGTATAGTGCATACTTTTGATTAATATAATTTATTGGTTAATTTCTTGAACTTTTCTTTCTTAGTTTGATTTTGTTGTTTATTAATAGATTCGTACAGAAAAATTGACATTGCTTCCTTATTGACAAAGGATTCAAGCATTTATATGAGATGAAGTTGGTCCATGTCAGATCCTATGAACTCGTGTCTTGCATGTGCAAAGCTCTATCAACTTTAGATCATCAAGACATGATAAATGGTGGTGTTTATTCAGCAATATTCCGGGCTTTGAGGGAAGGGATCCTTGAGATTGTTGTTGAAATAGTGGATGCAAATCCAAAACTTTTGCTTACACGTGATGCGGAAAACAGATGCATTGTTATGTTGGCTGCCCTACATCGCCATGCTGATATCTTTTATGCTACATTCCACGACTCTCAGTCGAGCAAGTGGGCAGCTCGCAGAGACATCTTCGGCAATAACATATTACATATGGTAGCAATGTTAACAGAATTCACTCCACTTGATCACATCCCAGGTGCAGCTCTGCAGATGCAAAGAGAACTACAATGGTTTAAGGTCAGCTCTCACACTTCATGTTTCTCGCCTGTACTGTCTTTACTTACTGCATCTTACAAATTCTAGAGATTTTTAAAGAGACAAGAAATGAGAATAGCAAAAATTGAAATTTAGTTGTCAAAGAAGTCTTAATTTATGGCAAGATAGCTTTGGCCATTTGTGGCATACTATTACTAGAGTTCCTTAAATCTGTTGGAATCAAACCAAGTGGTTGAGATATTTCCATATCTGCATTTAGTGTCATTTACTCAAATAGGGAAAAATAATACTAAATTTACTATAATTCTTATGAAAAAAATCTTATAAACTTGATGAGATTGATGACACATCACCAACGTAATAAATATATGATTTGGTAACATGATTTGTACATCCTATGGTGTAAAAGTCATGCACACTCTCTTTAAAAAATATAGGTAAATATGGGACCTACGTGAGAAAACTTACATTTTAATGGTAGGTCCCACTATATTCTAAAGGAAGAGCGTGGGGCTTTCACACACTAAAACTGTATCTAACATTACTTTTTGATTTGGCTTACTTTTATTGTAACTTTTAATTAATGGTACTTCAGTTTGTAAAGCATTTCTAGTAAAAATAATAGCCCCTCAAAATCTTTAAAAAAAACTTCCTTCTCTTTAATTAATGGCATCTTACATGTGGTAAGATTTCTTGTCATCCACCTAGCCAAGATCTGTGGAACATATCATCATAGTTAAAGATTACAGATGTCCTAAAACTCATTATCTTTTTTCCCCTGAAATAAACAAAGAACATGAAGTCATAGATCAAAAGGTAAAACAGAATCTAAGTGGCCTGAGATTTTATTAAGTGTAATAATATAGAACTAATTAATATAGAATTATTATACTTTTGGAAATTATTAGTATTGGTGCGCGAGCTATTTTGTAGGGTTCCAATTGCTCATTTGAATCGCCACCTGACTTTGTAGACCACCTTCCAACTGTGATTCTGTTAAAAGTGCACATACCAAATAGGATTTTAGATGGATTAGCGCAAAAGAACAGAAGCAAACAAACACAAAATAAAATAAGAAAGAAAAAAGAGTAAGGGAGGGAGTTTTATGTTTCAGCTACATGTGAATAAATGGGAAATATTAACATGAATTAGGTTTTAGTGTTTAACAAGATTTTTGAACTATAAATGTTATTATTCAATTTTCTAAGTATATATATATACAAAGTGTTTCTCAATTGTTGAATGGTACTTTTATTTGCATTTTTTTCTAACATTTTGTATAAGAAATACAGGAGGTAGAGAGCCTTTGCAATCCAACGATTACAAACTTTATGAACGCAGATGGTTTGACTCCTAGACAATTGTTTACAAAGACCCACAAGAACTTGATGAAAGAAGGCGAGCGATGGATGAAGGACACATCAACTTCTTGTACGGTAGTAGGTGCTCTCATCATCACTATTATGTTTGCAGCAGCATTTACGGTTCCAGGTGGTAATAACCAAGATACAGGCTTGCCAATATTCATACATGATAACTTATTTAAGATCTTTATAATAACTGATTCCCTGTCGCTTTTTTCTTCCTCGGCTTCAGTATTGATGTTTTTGGCGATCCTCACATCACGTTACACTGAAGAAGATTTTCTCAAATTCTTGCCTAAAAGAATGATAATAGGCCTTTCCACCCTCTTCTTCTCTATTGCAACTATGATGATAGCGTTTTCTACTGCTCTTTTAATTATGCTACGTGGACATCCATGGACTGTCAATCCTATCATCTGTTTGGCCAGTGTACCTGTTACTCTGTTTGTATTGATGCAGTTCCACCTTCTTGTTGACATGCTTGCTTATACCTACAGATCGGGCATCTTTGATAGGAGAAAGAAGCCTTGTTTTTACTTTCGTTCATTCTTCAATACAATGTTTAGGTGTTCCTTCAATATTTGGCATACTAGCCAGAACTCATGATTTTTTTACTTTATTTTTTTATTCCCTTGGACTTATGACTGGTGAATTCTCACCTAGCCTTCTGTTGCATACTTCGTGATTTTCATAGTTTAGTTTCCAAGTTATTTTTATACCTGTTTTCGTTTCCAAGTTATTTTTTTTCCCCAAGCATGCAATACATTAAGATCACAAGTCAGAGGAGTTGCAGAAAAAAGCATTACAACATTACGTTTGGTTACCGAACCAAACTCAACTCATCTCACTCATCATTATAATTTTTTCAAATTCTAACACAAAATATAATAAATAATTCAATTTTTTTAAATCTCAAAATAATAACAATATTAAAAAATAATATTCTAAAAGAAAAATACCAAGAATACACAGTGTCTCAACAATTTTCTTTTTTATAAATAGTTTTTTCTCAGTGACTTCAAATATGCGCAAAGATTTCCTTTGCAGACAAGGGTTAAGTTAAACACCAGCTCCGCCCCTCATATGAAGTATAAGCAACAACGTCGGCATCTGATGACCCCAGCGACGAGACTCACTCCTGCATAAAGCTCTTGTACAATTTCACTGGCAACGTTCAAAGTTGTGATCCTTCACCTGTCGATAACATATATACAGGTAAGAACACAATTTCTTCTCTCACAATTTGATCTGCCATGGATCATTAAGGGACAGAAACGCCATTTCACGGCAGAGGTAGCACTGCCATGAGTGGACATATGGTAGTGCCACGTTACCATTTAAATATTGTTTGTTAATAGTATTTTAAAATAAAATTATGAAAATATGATTATTTATTTATGAAAATTAAAATTGTATTAAATTAAAAGATCAACGTAAGAATAGGTGAGATACCCGATATAAAAGCTCCAATATAATAACTATAATACTCCGATGGAGAGGGAGTACACAACGATAAACGGGACAATGAACTATGTTTCCCTAGTAATGATACACATAATTTCTTTTATCATTATCCTCTCGTTATCTTACTCGGTTATGGGCAAAATAGACATAAGAACAGCTTTGCTAGATACAACCGGCCTGCGAAACTGCAGTGCAACCGGTTGTTTATTTCAAGATAAAAAAGAACCCACCACTGCTCTGTTGCTGGACGAAACTCTGTTGCTGGACGAAACCATTGATTCTCCACCACCCAATCAAACACACCCAATCTTCCCTACTGTCATCAATGGTTTCCCATTCTCTACCAAGGCGTATAAACCTTGCAAGGAATGAATGCAGGTCAGTTGGTTTCCTTCTTAAAGTCCGAGGCCAAAAGCCATCAGTTGCAATAACAACAGATGAAATAAAATAAAACCCAACACAAATCGACCAAGCAGAAGGCTGAGTACAAACATTTCTCGCCATTGTTTTTACTGCTTATTTTACTCAAAAGAAAAAAAATGCAACTTGCATTTTTTTTAAAGTCTGTTATCATTCCAAACAATTTTACATCTCATTATTCCTCTTCTTTTTTTTCGTCTTCACACTTACTCGCTACCGCCTGCAGCCATCGCTTATTTGCGAGCTTCTTCTTGCATTACTGCCTTAACATATATTTCGTAGCAGCAACCTGCAACAACAACAATAGTGAGAACATCACCAACTCTTTTGATGTAACAACCCGATCCTAAGTTTAGACTATAAGATAAGTTGTATTATTATTATTATTATTATTCTATCTAAGATTCCTAAACCATACCAACTTAGTTTATGATCGGTATCTCCCCCACACGTCTCCACATATTTTTCACATGCATGCACGTACGCCTCTCTTCTCCTTAGTTTTGGGGTTCTGTTTTATCCCATTTTCACACGTAACTTCACAGTCCACGCACGTCTCCATTCTATTTATTCAGGGCAACCGTCCCTTTATTTATAGAACTCTTACGTGTTAGACGAAGATATCATCAACCGAGAGCTAGGGTTGCCGCAGCAGCTCCATGGATTCGCAACAAACCATACGGACACCACTCTGTGAGACGCACCAACCGAAGCATCGCGTCGCTACAGCAAGCACCATCCATGCACGATCAGTACACTGTAGAAGCCGCACGTCGAACCGAGAACCCAGCGTAGCTACGACCCCTGCACATCGGTAAGCTGCCAACCATAAAGCAGCCCCGCCGCACCGCTAGTCGTGAATCACCCTCAACCTCTCCGGGAGCCCCTGTTTCCCGCACCAAAAACAGAGCACCTATTGATCTCCGACCGTAAGCCACAGCCCAGCCACCCTCAACCACAGAGCACGCCGACCAGCACAACCCCGTAGCACCCTCTCCCTCCCGGTGAGCACGCGACCGCCAGCCACCCAGCCCAGCCACGTGCTCCTCCTCCCTCTCGGCAGGCTCTATCGTCAGCTCTCTATCCCTCTCTCGGTGTCGCACCACCCTGCCAGAGACCCAGTCGCGTCGGCCGACCATTTCCAGTTGCCCAGAACCGCCGTCCAGCCCATCCCCGTCGTGCATCTTCCTCTCGGTGAGCCCTCTGTTTTCTCTCGCACGGCCTTCCTTCTCCAGCACAGATCATGCCTTCTATTTGTGTTACTCTACTAGTATATGCAAGTTGACAATTCTTCACGTGAGTTATTCTAGTATATTGTATCAGACTTTCCAAAAAAAGCCCCTTCACTAAATATCACAATTATTTTTATGCGCTCCATTTTAATCTAGTATCTTAGAGGATTGTTTTATTTTTTTTTCTAATCATCTTAGAGGATTGCTTTAAATTATACTTATAAACCTACATTTAAGTCTATGTAAATTATGAATATTATTACATCATTTTATTTGAAGTTGTGTTGGGCTTAATATTTTAAATGTGAGCTTTTACTTATATATATATAATATTTATATATATATATATATATTAGTTGAAGACTCAATTATTAAGAAGAATTTATTATAAAGAAGTGTTTAAAGAATTTGAAATATATGTTCAGTCTAATATTGTGCCTAATATTTTAGTTAATATTACTTTGCCTATTTAATAGAATTTAATAGAATTTTTATGCTCTATTTTAAATAGAAAACAATTAAGGAATTTTAAACTATATTACTTAGTATTAATTTTATAATTAAATTTCAATAGTAAATAGCAAGTGTTTAATCGTTTATTTTAAATATGTTAAGAGTATTTAAATAATATTAATAATTATTATATTTCTTATAAGATTAAATAATTATGTTAAGAAAGTAAATCTATTTTAAGAATTTAGATTTTTATGACTTATTTATAATAATCTAAGTATTCTACTAAGTTATAATATGTATTTAGTAATTAAGTAATTTTAAGATATCAAGATTTATTGAATATAGTGTTAAACAGACAATTTATTTGACTATCTTCTAGACTAAGAATTTAATTAAGTAGGAAATTAGTACATGTTTCCTAGACAAATTTAGTAATATTTAATACTATGTATAGGTGACGAGCGACAAAGTGAGATTCAAGAAGAAGCGCAACAAGGTAAGTAATTTGATCATAAATTAGGATCATCACAGTTAGCCTATATGTATGTATTATTCAAGCCAGTTTATTGTCAGCCATTATTTATGTACCACTCATGTCATATGCAAACATGTCATCCAGCATAGCATACAATCATGTCATTCCGCATCATGTTCAAATTCAGAAATTATTTATGTATGTATTATGTCATGCATCTCATGTGTATAAGACACGTAAGCCATCTTAAGTTTAAGTGCAAGATAAGTTCAAAACAGTTAATAAGATGGTCATTCAGATGCATGGTACCAATACAGTTCAGTTCAGAGTGGTGTGCAAGCCACGAACTCAGTCGTGGTCCACCATAGTATGCTAGAATACTATTAGCAGTTCCCCTCGTGGCCACGGGAAGTGGGGCTGGTGCACAACCTCGCACACAGGGTTAAGTGTGTTGGCCAGTCAGTTCAGTCAGTTAAAACAGATCAGTCAGTTAATTCAGATAAATCAGTTATGCATAGCATAAACATCAGTATGATCAATCATAAATTTTAAGCTCTCAGCATGAGAAACTTTTATGAAAACCTTATGTTTAGTATGTTAACGTTGTGATGGATTTCTTACTGAGTATTCGACTCATTTTAGTTTGTTTTCATGTTTTTAACCACCCAGGTGAGGATGATGATTACGAGCAAGCAGGCCAGGATTAGAAGGAACAGTTATTTTAGTTTCAGACCTTCTAAAAATAAATTTATTTTAGTGCTTCATGACATGACTTTTATTCAGTTTATTGATTTAAGTTTTTAAGACTTTTTTTTATCAGACACAGTTTTAATGAAATAAATCCTAAATTGTTTTTCATTTAATATGAGATCTCTTGCCGGGTTTTTTTTTTTTTTTTTTTTTTTTTTTTTTTTTTTTTATGAAAAACACGTGACACTCCTAGCCTACGGGAAGGGGGTGTTACATTTGAGTCGCCACACACTCTTTTATGTGATTTGAATTGCTTCAAAGTTGGATCGTCAGCCAAGAGGGCTTTCTCGCGAGGCCTAGGTTCCATGTGGTATGCACGGCGGATCAGAGAGATCGAACCCTCTGTTTTCTGGGAATGAGCACGGAAATTGGAAGCGATACCCATTTTATTGAGTAAGAACTCCATTTCGGTCAAGTTTCAGAGTTATGAGAGGGATCGGTGGCTAAAGAATGCAGCAATTCTGAAGAGAGAACGGAGCTGCGGAGGTGGAAAAATTTCAGAATTCTTTTGGTACAACTCTATATATACAGCTCCTCTCAGAATTTTGTGGGCAGTTTTGGGTGCCGGAGTTTCTTAGTCGTTCAACACAGAAACGCCACCATCACCAACGTCTGTCAAGAGTGAAAACCAGAGCTGCCCTGTTTTGAGGCCTTAGAGGCAGAGTATCGTCGTCCAAGCCGAGAGCCGTTCCTTGCCACAGTTTGGCACCGACGCCACCTTCAGCAGCAACAGATGATGCCGGAGATCAAGCATCCACCGGCTAGTGATGTCCAGCACCACTTCCGCAGCCCTCACGTCGCATGGATGGAGTGTACGTAAACTTCATCCTCCCCACCTCTCGAGTTCTCTCTCTCGCATCACTTTTTTCTGCTACCCCGAGAAGAAGACTTACTATGCATTTGAATGAGAGTAAAATGTTCTGCTACTTGGGAGAAGACGATTGACGTGCGAAGAAGCTGAAGAGGGAGGGAGGGAGGGAAGGAGGGAGAAATGAAATCTTGAGGGAGGGAGGGAGAAATGAGAGGGGGAAGGAAAAAATAAAACACGTGTACACGCCGGTTGCAACTGGCAGTTGTATGTATCATTTTTGTAAAATATTAGCAACCAAAAGATTGAACGAGAAAAGAGCAATCTTATCATAAAATACTGCTTATTGGGCCACAGCCTCTTTGAGGCTTTTAGCATCAGATAAAGTAAAGACAAACATCAGATGAAGTAGAGATATTTGATGTAGTTATCATAACGCAACTTTTTGTCCTGGATCACATGGAGGTTATTATTCTACTCTAGATTAAAATTCTTTTTAAGTTTTTATTCAAACTTTGAATATTTTAAATGAGAAAAAATATTTGAATTAATTTCTATAGCATTTATTATTTATTTCATGTGAAAATTATTAAGACTCTTCATCCAGGTTTCAGTTCGGGAATTTGGATATATCTGGACTAAAATTCGAATTTCAAATTCAGGCCGGAACTAAGATCAGATTAGCTTAGGTTAGATTTAAGCTGAAACTCAAATGAATTTGAACTGTAAACCCGAAATCTGAATTTACAACTCAGTACCCGATTTTTTTTTCTTTTTTCCTTCAATTAATTTAAATGATATCCACTAATCTTGAAGATGCGGCAAAGTAAATTATTATTACACCAACTATAGGGCTGTAAATGAACCAGTATACTCGATAGCTCGCTCGGTTAAACTCGAATCGAACTCGCCTCGTGAAAAAAAAAAGCTCGCTCGTGAAAGCAAATACCAGCTCGATTAGTAAAGGACACATACCCGACAAAACTCGACTCGACTCGGTTAAGGCTCGTTAAAGCTTGCTTGTTTATGCTCGAATTGACTCGTTTGCTCGACTCGATTAAAATTCATTCATATATTGATAAATATATACATACATCTATGTATATATACATATATATGTATTAGCTAATAATATAAGTATACCACTTTTATAATTAAATATATAATATGTAATCTAATTACTTATGTCTATATAGTGAATATACTTTATAGGTATATTTTATAATTTGTATAATAATTAGTCGATAAAATTTAATAATGTTATATACTAGTATGTGGAAACCATATATAAAATAGATATATGCTATCATATTAAGTGTATATATTAATAATATATGTAGCTAATATATTGTTATTTTGGATAAATATCAACTAGTTAGATATTTTAATTATTTATAAATTTTTTAAGATTTTATAATTCAATAAAGGTATACTTGTTAGTTGTATAAATTCAATATTAGGTATTTTATTTTATTTTTTTATTTTATTAATTATTAAATCTTATTAAAAAAAAAAACAATTCGAGCTCGAGCTCGAGCTCGGCTTGACTCGACTCGAACTCGTTTGTGTAACCAGCTCGATCTCAAGCTCGAGTTAAGAATTTATTTTATCGAGTCGAGCTCGAACAGAGAACAAAAAAAAAATCTCGAGCTCGGACTCGAGCTCGAACTCGAGTATTTTGAGTCGAGCCGAGTTCGACAAGCCAAAGCTCGGCTTGGCTCGGCTTGATTACAGCCCTAACCAACTAGAGGAGAAAATTGGCAAAATTGGATTTCCAAAGAAAATTGGCAGAGAGCAGTCAACCATACACTTGAACCTGCAGGATGCAGAAACCAATGGTAGAAAGATGGAGCAAAGTATTACGATAGAATCGGTATTTTTTTTTTCTATATATGGAAAATTGAAGCAAGTAAAGAATCCCAAAGGTTGTCTGTCCGTCAGACGTGCACTTTGTTCTTCGTTTTCTTGAATCGTAAGGTACTGAGAAATCCATCAAAAGTTGAACATTCATACTCTGAAAAAAAAAAAAAAAATCCGGATTCTGCTTTTGCAACCCGGTTCCGGACAAGGGTGAGAAAAATTTCGACTCGTATGAACAGTCCTAGAGATTATCTAACTATAGATCAAGATACTTTTAAATTTAAAAGTAAAACGAATTAAATTCTATAGTATTTATTATATATTTAATGTTGTTTAAAAAAAAAAACGGGTAACAATAAATATTGTAAGTTCTATTTTATAATTTTTCTTTTCTCAAAAGTCTTCAAATTTAAATAAAAAATAAAAAAGAATTTTAATGATCTATAGTAGAATCATAACCTCCTTGTGTTCCACGACAAAACGTTGCGTTAAGATAAGGTTTATATCTCTACTTTAGCTGATGCCAAAAGAAGCAATGTGACCCATAAAAAACAATAAAAGGTGATGGCCCAAGAAGCATGCGGTATGTTATTTTCTTGAGAAGTACGTATGATCTCATGCAAGTTTTCAGATCTACTCTAGAAATCAGCACATGATCATATCATATATTATATTATTTTTAAAAAGTTTTTATTAGTATTATATTCCTAATTGATCGATGGAATGTTGAAATACCGCGCGATTGAAAATTTGTGGATAAGAGTTTTGACCTAAAGTATGTAATTTTCCATTAGTCACAACATCAAAAAAAAAAAAAAAATTGTGATCTGCAGGGTTCACAATATAAAAAATAATCAATTTTACTAATTATACTTGATCAATAATAATAGCCAAAAATAAGTGTTCTAACCATCTTTTTATTATTTGATTTGATCTAAGAAAAAAAATAAAATGCACTAGAAAATACTTAATTTTGAGAAATCTTACAAATTTATCGTACATATATACCCAGCCGGGCCAGGTCAAAAGACAAAAGAGTAAAGGTCAAAAGAATAAAAAAGAGTAGTTCACCAGGATGGCTATATAAACTGTGTCTTCAAGTTAAGTTCTTCCACGTTCATCACTAATACTACACAGATCAGGGTCCGGCAGTTAAAACAGCCCCGTCCAGCTAGCACTGTAAGTACGTAATTGCAGTATCATCCCTATTTTAATATTAGTATACATCATTAATCTTTTTTAAATGGGCAGATTATAGTTGTTTTCAACCGATTTCAAATATAATAAAATAAAGTATATATTAACTTATTTATAATTATTATGTTAAGTAATTAATTAGAAGCGTTGAAAGATAAAATATGGAGTTATATATATTTATTATTAATATATATTAGTTGACAGAAAAGAATAGGAGAGAAATAAATATTTTGTATTAAGTTGTAACCGTGCACAAAAGATTACTATATATTGTCGTATATATATATCGATATCTTTTTTTTTTTTATACAATATATATATATTGATATCGATCCAGATTGCTTAATTTGCATATTTTAATTTATGCAGACACTAGTTGTTGGTCTTGTATACCTATTATTTGAGTTATTAACATCATATGCAATTAATTCATCATGATCCTGATCTCCAATATTCCTATCCATCGAGTGGCTGCAGGCTAATTCTCCCTGATCTCTACTTCCCCCACACAATTAGACGTATATACCCAAAGGTACTCATCGAGTCTATAAGCTATTTTCTTTGATATTTCTAAGCTCAGTTCAACACCAATCAATCTGTCTTTGTGGCCACCAAAATCTAGCCATGCAGAAGCATCGCCACGAGGTTCACACATGCATTGACTAGGGCGCTGCATGCACTAGTCTCACACGACTTTCAAGTGCCGCCATGTAAGGCTGATCACATGACACGTACGACACTTCTAGGTTCCTCAAACTTATGTCTTTCATATGTATTTGCACCATGCCACCCCCGGCCACCACTACTATATAGCATGCATGCACTACAAGTACTTTACGACTTTTAATTGGGTGCGCATGCTGACGCTCAAGTCGTTCATTCCTAACTTTATATTTTTGCTTTCCATACCTAAGGATCGATCTAGAGGAATATGAAGTAGAAATATCCATAAGAAAACTCTAAAAGATATATCTTGCACCTTTTGTTAAAATTATTAATTAGTATGTAATTAAATAATTTTTAAAAGATATATATATATATGTATAGTCGGAATTGGAACTGCTGCGAAGTCCAACGTCCTTCGACTTCGATTTGAACTCTAAAAACTTCAATTATAATCGGAGTGGAGGAGTAAATAGAGTCTGAGTTTGGAGTTTTTTTCATAACCCTGCCTATGATTAAGCACAAAATATTGCTTTTGGGATGATCATGAAAATTAGAAAAATATATTATCGGTAATTAGCTAGTAGCTAGCTAGGCCAAGAGATTACGAGAGGAATAAAATTTTCTGGATGAAATATAAATTCCATATTGGATCGATCTGTTGTTTCCAAATTTCACCTAACATGAATATTACTTCGTAATTTGACAGATTAAGCATGGCCACGACTATTCTTCCAGGCACAGTTGTTCCTGAAGTACTTCTTGGGAAGGTAAATTATGACAACTGGAGTGCTTGCATAAAAAACTATTTGTTGGCTCAAGATCTTTGGGACATCATCGAAACAAGCATAGAACCTACTAAACCAGAAGATGATGAAGTTGAATTCAAGGCTTGGAGGAAGAAGAATGCTGCAACTTTACATGCAATTCAAATGTCATGTGGGATGAACATACTATCTGAGATCAAGGATATTAGTTCTGCCAAGATTTTGTGGGATACATTGGCTAAAATGTATGAGCAACCCGCACACGAAGGCCGAGTCAACTTAAGATTGCCGACAGCTAGCGGTGACATTCTCTAGCTCTATTACTTTCATTTTTACTGCAAATTTTGTCTAGCTGACCAACACAAATTGCCACACTGATTATAGTATTGTTAGAAATACTAGATCAGAATACATAGTAGAAGCGATATTATCACATTGGTAAATCGTAGATTTAGTGCGATTATTCCACGGATTCTCCAGCGTCGTTATTCATCCACGATTTTCACATCGATGGTAGAGTGTTCTATATGGTAATACCAGAGTAACACTTACAAATTCCACAGCCTAGATACCTGGACTAGAGAGAACCATTTGATAGAGATCGTTTGTGATGCAAGTATTTCATCCAAAAGGGGGAGAGGCTATTTACATAGCCTCTCTAATTATAACCCCCAATTGATCATTAAGGGCTAGTCATCAAGGCTTATGAAGTGTCTTAAGAGCCACTTCATAACCATCAAGAGAAGGAGAATGGTTGCTCATTATGGATGGGTGCTTGTTATGGGTTCTCATTTCTTACATCTTCCACTGGCACATAGTGGGCAAGACCCCAGGTCTGCATCCTTCAATATATTCTTAATTTTATTTATACTGGCAAATAAGTTGTGCGATGGTCACATCAGACTAAGCATCCATAATCCCTCTCGAGTCTAAATGACTCAGAGTAATACTCAATCTCCATAAAACATAATGTACTCACAGCTATGTTGCAACTCCCAAAAAGCAACATAACTTACCAGTAATGAGTACACACCATTATCAATGTGTTACCAAATAGTCTTCCCCTCGCCCTCATGTCATTTGATTTTAGTTTAGTCGCTTTCCCAATAATATCTCTTTAGACCATATCATTCATGGTCATAAATAACATGCCAAAGAAGCATACACTAAAACATCAATTGCGGGACATAGTCAAATGTTTCTTAAGGCCATAAATAAATTAAGGTCATCAATTATGACCTACAGGACTCACACGGTGAGAAAACAAGGATCCATTCACTCACCTCTATTGTTAGTATCAGAGCACATGCAGTATGAACTACATGCTACGATAGAGTTCTCTTTCCAAAGAAAGAATATATATCTAATCTCAATTTACCGTCCAGATCTTAATCTAGTTACTATCTCAGCGCCTAATCTGAATTTCTCCATTTGCTCGCTATCCAAACTGTCAAAGAGGATCTCGTATCTCGCTAAACCACAGGCTACATGGATTGTGGGTAATCATACACGGTCCTTTTAAACATGATGAACCTCATCTTAACTCCTATTAAGAAGACATATCTTTTGTGTCTTACAACTTATCCCTTTCTGAACAAGTACCGAGTAACACATTGTCTCATCTTTGCTTGTTACCCATTTGTAGCGCCAAAAGCAATCGCTCGTGTGAGTGAGCCGATCTAAGCCTGTCGACATACATTTTTCACCATAACTCCTAAATTATGATGAATGTGTGTGCTTACAAAAAATACTTCCAACCACTCCGCATGATCATAGAACACATCAGTATCATGTACACGATCAGCAATACCATGAGGTAGAGAGAAAGCACATGGTCAACTACAAATTATTAAACCACAACTTTCAAGTGGTGTTTAATGACCATTTCTCTCCATGTGCATTTTAATTGCACACACATCTAAGAAATTTGTCATGTTAATCTAAGTCAGAACAAAAATAATTAATACATGACGCACGATTGAAAATTCGCTATGCTTTATAATCATCTCTTGCGCAACAATGCGTAATTACTAATTTCTAACTTAATTTTTGAGCAAATTAATATTGTATAGGAGATTAATTCTAAATTAATCTCAACTATACTCCCACTAGGATAAGTAATCTACCGAGTCAGTCACATGCAAAACATAAGTTCTTTCTAGATTGAAGAAATTAATTTGCGCCAATCATAAGCATGGACTAATCAAACTCGGGCTACTTAATCCTCTAATTTATTACATTCTAAAAAATTGAAGAATAATTCTTAAAAATTATCTAACAATATAAGTGATAAAATAAGCTCATACTTTGACGTGTAAACATAATACATGTACACAAAATTCATCACATTTCGCCCAAACAATTATTATTTACCAAAAAATAATAATCAAGGCATTCTATGATATAGTATTTCTAACATTGGTATTAGAGCAACACTCACAAATTTCACAATCTAGATACCTGGACTAGAGAGAACCATTTGAGAGATAGATCATTTGTGATGCAAGTATTTCATCCAAAGGGGAGAGAGGCTATGTAAATAGCCCCTCTAAATGTAACCTTCGGCTGGCCATTAATAGACAGCCATCAAGACTCGTGAATTAATTAGCTTAAGAGTCACTTCATAACTCTCAAGAAAAGGGAAAGTGGTGCCCATTATAAGTGCCCCTTTCTTACAAATATATATATATATGCCAATTCAGCTTTAATGAACAGTACTTTTGCATAGAATCGCTAAAGGAATGGGTTGGATCTGGTTTTGCATATATACGTCCGGATAAAAAGAATTCAAGTACTTATAGTACCACTCGGTCAGTATTAAAATTTCTAATTATCTTAACTAGCTAGCTAGGTGCTTCAAAGTAACTCACTATCTATCAGG
>QEOT01001537.1:34516-57291 GCA_003123785.1 Pterocarya stenoptera
GGTGGAGGAGAAGATGTCGAAAGAAGACTTGGAAATACGAGATAATGAAGGTCTGACAGCTCTAGCTCAGTCAATTATTTGTGGTTACCAGGGAATGGTGGAATGGATGATAAGAAAGAACCCGGAATTGGTCGCCGTTGGAAATAATCGGGGATTAGATATTCCAATTGTTCTGGCTCTTCATCATGGGCAAAGAGAATTGGCCGACTTTCTCTATGATAAAACTCCGTTGGAAGAGCTACTGCCCGAAAGAGGCCCCCATGGTGCTACAGTTGTAACCAAAGCTATACAGACTGCACATTATGGTAACAATAATCGTCTAACGTCCATTATATTCATTTTTAACTGGCCGTTATAATTCTTTCCTTCCTATTATTTCATTTATGCGAGATATATATATATATATTCGAATGAATAAATGATATATATTTGTAGTTATGGAGTATGCAACTGCTACAAAATTCATTTGAAAAAAATTAATAAATAAGAGACCTACATGAAAAAAAAAATTTTTGATTTTCTAATAGTGGACTACATCCTTTATAAAAAATATTGTGCAGTACTTACACACTGATCTATAATTATATCTAGCATGATTTTATTGTATGTATATATAATTCTTTTTTTCTAATGTATATCATGCATGTACGGTGCAAAACTAGAACTCGCTACGAAGTTGATCAAGCGTTGTCCACGTTTGGCATTTACTCTAGACACAGACAACATCTCCCCTTCGGCCCTATTTGTTGGTACGACTTCCCTATTCGGGGCTGAATTTCTCATGACAGCGTCTTGGCAACATACGATCTCCATGAGTTAGTACCACTCATCTCTGATATCTTCTCTTCTTGCTAATTTTCATTATATAAATATATATATATATATATATATTTATATATCCATGCATGCATACATGATCGATCTAGCATTGATATGAGTTCTGCATAAATTCCATTTAACATCATCCAACAGTGGATTTCCACATGAGTAAAAACAGGCCGGGCCGGAGGGGCCCCAAGGCTCCTATTAAAAATTTTCACTTGAGTGCAGGCATGCTAGCTTCAGTTGTCCGGCCATCTTTCCCAACTTTTCATAATTTTGCTCGTATAAGTTTATAATATAAATGATCAACTTTTCGTCAAAAACTAAGGGGCCGGTGTATATTTTCCATAACCTTTTAATTATAAGTGAGATATTTTTGTCATCATAAAATTAGCTTTTGGTCTCCAATAATTTTTTTTTTCCTCTTGTATTTAATTTGAAGAAAATTATAATTTAATATCATATTATTTTTCTTTTAAAATTTATAATTATTTGAATGAAATATATTTAATGAAAAAATCCACATTTGGTCGGGTAGCTAGTTATGCAGTATGTAACTCATGTACTGCATGCTACTTAAAACCTTTTAATATAATTTATTATTATACATTGTTAAGAAAACCCAAAGCCTAGTTTATCTTTCATATATAATTATCTTTTTTTTTTAATAATTCGTATCTAACTTGTTACCAAAGTTTAGCGGCCTCTTTCTTTTATTTGTAACATATAAAAAGCTTACACGTACGTAAAATTTTCAAAATTGTTAGAAGAATGAAATTTGAAATTTTTTTTTTTTTAATTTTTACCCACTTTATTTATTTATCATATATATCACTTTGTTGATTGTGTTCCTGAAATTTTTCAGTTGAATTATTTATTCTAGCCTAAAAATATTTGGAAAAAGATAGTAATTTGCTACCCCCTTTTGACCGCTTTAGTTGAGTATTGCTGCATGGTTAAATTTTTTTTTTCTTATTTAATGTTTTTTTTTCTTATTTAATGATTAAGAAAGTAATTTTAAATGTATTGATGTATTTTTTTAAAAAAAAAATATTTAAATATATTTAAAAAATGTAAAAATAATAATTAAAAAAAAAAAAAAACCAAAAAGCTGAAGGCAGTAACCTTGAGTCGGGCTACTCTGCCGCCCGACTAAAAATATTTTACCCCTGATCCAAATAATTAATGAACTTATATTAATCCTAGCTAGCCTATATATATTTATATATATCTTCATCGTTGTGTAAGAAATTAGCCTCGCGCGTCGATATATATATATTGACCATGCACACCACTTTGCATTGAGCCGCTTGTGTTTTTCAGATAAATATATATATAGAGAGGAGAGGAAAATAAAAGGAAATAGAAAAAAATCTACTTCATCGAAATATAATTTAGCAATACTATTATTCATCAAAATTATTACTTGTCAATTATTGACATTTATTGGCCTTTTTTTTGGGGGGTGGGGAAGTTAAGGTCGTTTCATCTCCTGGTGCGGATATTTTTAAATATTATTTGGACACTCAAAAGAAGCGACAAACTGCTGGAACTACAGGAATATCAAGTAAGTTGTTGCCTAAACTTTCTTGAATTCCTTAAAAGTGTTTGGCGTGTGATAAGGATGTAAATCATATTAATTTTGGGCGACTTCATTTTTCTAATATCGTAATATCTGAATTATAATATATATAAAGCCATGTGGAAGGCCTATTTTCCATTTTGTGCGTTATATATATGTTAACGAAGGAGTCTAATTTTGTCATTTATTTTTCTTGATAGCATCCCAATTAGTAATGACCAATATTGGTGATGATCACTACTTGCATATATAATTTGTTGTAGTCAAATTATCAGGTCGATCGAGATGGATCAGGCGAGTTTTCATGAGATTTATAATGACTGGCCTATATAATATGACAAAATGAAGAAACAAATCTAACTATATTATATATATGTAGAAGCTGAGATAAAGTACCACACAGCCTCATGCATTGCTGTAAATGATGATGACGAACGGAAAGGGTAGTTCTAACTTAGAGAATATCAAGGAATATGCCATATTTACTTATATAAAAAGAGCTTTATTTATGGGAATATGCTCAACCTTTTTTTAAAAAAGATGACCGTACTACTCTAATTTTATTAGATAATCATCTACTTGTGAAGAAAACATTTTACCATATATATTGAGCTTAATTAAGGGTTAATTACAAAAGTATCCCGCCCAAAACAGCTTAAAATATTATAAGAAAAAAATTATATTCTATACCAATTACATGATCTCAATGAAGAAAGTTGGATATATAGTCCTGATCGAAAATATAAGAATATTTGAATCAAGTTTTGGGGTGTATGGCTTTGGTGCAGAAAATGACTGGGAGGAATTTAAGGCGTTGTTTCAGATTGTGAAAGAGGAGGTCATCTCGACAGAGATGATGAATTTTGTATAAACATGTTTTAACTCCATATGCATGTGATGATCATGCAATCTTAATATAGTTGTCCAAACAGCTTCAAAATACTGCGCCATGGAAAAAACGTCTCATTATTATTTTTTTTCTATTATTACTAATTTTTATATAACGCTTGAGTCATGAGTAAATTATTTTTTACTTTGCACTCCGAGTTGATCTATTGCTTTAACCATTTTCAAGTCTACTTATAAGCTACTTGATCAGTAGATTCCCTTCCCATTAGTCAGTACCATAATTTTTTTTTTTAATTATTCTTTTTGTTTTATCTTCTATATAATTATAGTCTCGCACAGTTAGATTGACAATGTTTTGGTAATTTCAAAGGACCCCATGATCAGGATTCAAATGAGATCCAGTCGATCCAAAACCAATACCGAGATCTTCTGTCTGCCATGTTGGACTTGATGACGACTATGAACGAATATTATCAAGTCGGGACAGAAAGTGGTGTTGCGCAAGCAATCTTCAGTGCTGTGAGAGCAGGGAGCGTTGGCTTTGTTACTTTAATTGTGAAGGAAGAACAAGAGCTTTTGTACTGGGTCCGAGATGGCAAAAGAAGAAACGTACTTATGTCTGCTGTCCAACATCGACAGGCTATAATCTTTGGAATAATATACGGTTTAAGAGAGACGAAAACTAGATTACTATCAACTCGAGATAATCTCGGCAATAACATATTACATGTAGCAGGGACGTTAACAAAATTCTCTCAGCTTGATCACATCACAGTTACCGCAGCTTTGAAGATGCAAAGAGAATTACAATGGTTTAAGGTCAGCACTCCCTTTATATATATTTCTACGTGCATGCTCTGAGCTTTACTCACGTAGTACTGCATGTTGACATAATTGCCTTGGTGATCGTGACCAATAGCCGTAGCCCTACCCAAGTACTGAGATGAGTAATATTTTGTATAGTCATACAAAGTTTACGAGTGTCGCCCAATCGTTTTAAAAATAATAGGTTTTATTATTAAAAAATTAGTTTTTTTTGTTTTTTATATAGGTCTCATATTTATTTATTTTTTAAAAATAGATTGTACAACACTTATGTAATTCACGACTGCAAATATCATTTCTCATGCTGTAATATTGGTTTCACCCCTACCCATTGAATTTTGAAAAATCTGAGGCAGCAGAAAATTAATTCATAAATTAGACCATTTTCGCTCCGCTTAGTCCTATTCCCCTCTAGAGGTATTTTAGTGAGGAGTAGTATTACATGTACTTACATTCTTACTTACAAGACTCATTTTGTTAGTGTTTTTTTTTTAAATTCAAATTTCAAGTTTCAAATTTTATAATTTTCAATATATCAATAACTGATATATAGAGAAATAAATTTTTTGTAAGTTTTTCTTAAATACATTTAGCATTTTTCTTTAGTGATAGATTTTATAGGAATTGGACGATCCTATTTAGTCAAATACCTAGCGGAAAACTCCTATGTTCCTTTCATTACAGACCTAGTAATGTTATGCACCATATTTTCATTTTACTTTCATCTCATTATATAAAATATAACACATTTATCACTCTTAAATGATGAAAAAAAAAAAAACCCAATAAAAGATCATCTAATAATGATAATCTGTTACATCTTATATATATAATGAGATGAAAGTGAGATGTTAGTGTGCTGTATAAAATTTTCCATATTTCAATATACATAGATCTAAATATCAAAGCAACCACATGTATCGACACCACAATCTAGAAATTAAAAAACAACAAAAAATAATAAACACAAAATTTTAGTAACAAAGTAGAAATTCATTTTTTTTTTTTTTAAAAAAAAAAACCTCTTTCATAATCTAAAACCACTCCGGACCAATCGAAAGTTATCATCAACTATAGAAACATTGTGTAACAATTTACAAATTACTTTTACGTACAAACACTTGTACCTCCAGAAAGCCCAACTTGCAATCTTGGCAAAATGATCGGTTCGCCTCCCACCGTGGTGGCTCTAGAACTTCTAACCTCTTTCTATGTGGATCACTTTGACAAAAGCATCTCGAACTCCAGTGGTTGTATGCTTTTTTATGGTTTGGCATTATCTCGAGGATTCAATATTCTCAAGGAGGACAATATACACGGTATTGTGACCTCTATTTGCATGTTTTTTTCACAATAATTAAAGTACTCTTCTTTTGTCGCCATGGATGCATAAGCTAGGTTAATTCGATCAAATTGTCAGTCTTTCGAATATTAATGGGAAATTTTGGTTTCTTTTCTTTATAAAATTTTGTCTTTTTATCAAATGTAGGGGGTGGAGAGCTTGTGCAATCCCATGTATAGGAAAGAAAAAACTTCGCCGGTTTGACTCCTGAACAAGTGTTCACGCAGACCCACAAAAAGTTGATTGAAGAGGGAGAGCGATGGACGAAGGACACGGCAAGTTCTTGTACAGTGGTAGGTACACTCATTATGACTATTATGTTCGCTGCAGCATTTACCGTCCCAGGAGGTAACAATCAAGATACAGGTTTTCCAATTTTCTTAAATAGAAAATTGTTTAAGATCTTTATAATTGCAGATTCTCTATCACTATTTTCTTCCTCGACTTCGGTATTGATATTTTTGGGAATCCTCAGTACATTACATTTTGAAGCAGAATATTTCCGAAAATCCTTGCCAACTAAGATGATAATGGGTCTTTTCACCCTCTTCTTCTCCATTGCAACAATGATGATAGCCTTTTCTTCTGCTATTTTGATTATGTTGAGTGGAGAATCCTGGATTGTCATTCCTAGTCTTATTGGTTTAGCTAGTGTTCCTATTTCCTTGTATGCGTGCATGTACTTCGGCCTTCTTGTTGACATGTTTGTTTCAACCTATGGATCCGGCAACTTTGATCGGAAAATGGAAATGGGGCTTCGCATAGGTTTCTCATTGTGAATGATGTATGGATGTTCTATCAATATGTGGCGTACTAGTCGGGATGAATGATGCCCTTCCCCGGCCGCCTTTTTTATGTGTTTTTTTGGACATTTGATTGATGAATTTTAAGCTAGCTGTTGTGGCACATTTTGTAACTTGTCTTTTTCTTTTCTCATATCCGTTGCTGTCCAAATTGATTTGTATGTATTTGTAAAATCATCACTTGTTTGAAAAGTTTAAACTAATAGGAAGAAGTAAACTTAGCTATTTATATTATATTTTTAACATTTTTCCTAATGCATAAGCTACGAGAGTTGCTATTTCTTATCTCTCTATTCATTATAGTTCTTATACACATAAATACAAATATTTCATAAATGCTCTTTTCATGAGTGCTCCCCCGTTAATTAAGGTAATAATCATTTGTAATGACCAATCTAATATTATTGAGAGATTGAATAAGAATAATTTTATTGAACTTAAATTAAGTTAAATGAGATATTTTGGATATGCCACTGTCCCAAATTTATTACGGTGAATATGAATTATTATTGAGCTCAATAATTAAGTTAAAGCTCAATTAATATTTATGGACCAAATGAGTCCTATTTAATTGGTGATAGGCTCAACTATTATTCTAAAAGCTCATAAAAAAATTATTAGACAAGTTGGATTTATTTTGAACTTGAGACCAGGCCCATTAAAATTTATTGAATACTAGGCTTATGAAAATATGGATAAGCCAAGAGCTTGTTTGGATCATTTTAGCAAGCCAACCCTCTCGTCGGAGCCCAAATAAGGATCCTACAGAAAACAAATAAGGAGTACAAATATGAAATATATACGTATAAAAGACCAACCCACGGCCGAAAACTCACGAAAAAACCCAAACCGTGTACACCTAAAACCTAACCCAAACCGTTTATCTAAAAACTCCACTCCATGCACGTCACCATCTTCAAGCACACTAGGGTTCACGGCTATATATACATTATACACATCCACGCACATTACTTCGATCCCCTCACACACGAAGATAAGTCCCGGCCGCTGCAAGGGTGGTCGTCAACCCACTATTCTACCAAGCCTCACGTTGTGGACGCCCCCTCTAGTCCACCAACATCCTCACGGCCTCCACTCAGGGAACACAGCTTCCATGCAGACCACGCCGCTGCATCGTGAGACAACCTACGTTGCCCCTGTTTAAGCCTCATAACAGAGTAGCATGGACAGCCACCTCTCTTTCACACCGCAACAACACCACGCTCCCTCCACGCCGTGAGCCTCTTCCTCCACGCATCAACCCCAAACGGCAAGCCCCCATTCTAGCCAACTGCAAAACAGAGCAGTCCCACACGACCCCACTGTCATAAATGGTGAAGTCCAGCAACCGCGTAGCCCACTCAACAACAGAGCACGCCAGACAGTAACCCCACCATGCTTCCGTGTGCCCTCCCCAACCTTGGACCAAAGTCCAACCGAAGTGTTGGGAAATAACCAAATAACAAATGCTAATTTGAAGTGAATAATAACGGAAGCAAACAAAGAAAACAACAAGCACACAATGAATATCAAGATTTAAGTAGTTCAACTCAATGTGAGCCTACGTCCACTATCAAGATCGGTTTCAAATGATTTCTCACTATGAACAAAGATGGAGTACAAGAGTAGAGATTATAAAATCCTCAACCAAAATATCAAAATACACTTGGAAATGTCACAAAGAGGATCCCTCTCTCTCTAGACAAGTTTTCGCAACCACAAATGGTAAAAGACCCAAAATGAATGATGAAACATTCATATTTATAGTGAAACGGTGCAAACGCTACAATCAGAACATTTAGGAGTGTAACCGGTCCGGTCCGGTCTGGTTTTGGACAAAATCTTGGACCGAACCGGTATGACCGGTTTTGTATTTTTCAAAACCGATTACGCACCGGTTACCCTCCTAAACCGGTATTTCCGGTTTTAACTGTTTCCGGTCCGGTTTTTCGATTTTTTTAAAATATAAATTTGATATTAGTATAATATTAGACTAATAGTATTAATATTAAACTATTAGTATAGCTATATAATATATGATCAATTACATTTTCATTTTTAAGATTAAACTTTTATTTTATACTAACATTATCTTATATATGATTATATTAATAGCATATGATTAAAGAAATTACAAATGTTTATATTTAATATTAACATTTGATGTTATAATTTATAAATTATAGTATGAAATTATTTCATATATGATATATAATTATATTATATATATAAATTTCACATAAAATTATAAATTATATAAAACTTATATATTAATATATATAAAATATTTTGTATAAAACTTATATATAAAATATTATTTTTTATATATATTTTATCAATCGGTCCGGTCCAGAAAATCTCAAAACCGAAACCGGACCGGTTCCGGCCGGTTTATGAAATTTGAGAACCAGTTCCGGACTGATTCGGTTAAAAACCGGTCCGGGCCGGTCCGGTTTACCGGTTTAAATTTACACCCCTAAGAACATTAGCTCAAGCGAAATGTCGAGCGGAGCTCGAGCGAACATTAGGATTGTCATCTCGCTTGAGCGGGGTGTCGAACGGATGTCAAGCGGAGCTTTCGGGTTGCATCTTGGCTTGAGCGGAGTCGAGCAAACTTGGCTCAAGCCAAGGTCGAGCCATAGTCAAGACAAATCTCAAAAATGACATTTTCAATATGAAATCAAGTCAAAACTCAACACGAAGTTACACCGTGGAACCAACGACGACAGCATCAGGTCATTGGTGATTGTCGGACTATAGCCCTCACAGCTCAATCATACTCTTCCCCACCACCTTACGGTTGCACTGAGCATTGGCAATGGCTAGACCTGTTGATGCTCTAAAAATTGCACAATAGGTTGAAATGGGAGAAAGAGTAATTCCCATCCCACTGGGGCGACTTGGGCCTCGATCGGTGTTGTTAGGAACCCCCGATAGTAATCTGGTGAGGTCATACGGTGTCGGTGCATACATCCAAGATGGTGAAATGTATAGAAAAAATAAGAGAAGATGGACACATGAATTTATGTGGTTCGACCTAATGCCTACGTACACGGGCAGTTGGGATGAGACATTCACTATAATATTTTTGTTTATAGTCTCTCATGATTTTTCATATCTCTCTATACAATGGTGATCATGAATATAAATTTGCAGGAGATAAGCTTTCGCTGGAGCTCCATGTTCCAAGGTTGAAGGAGAAGTCGAAGAAGAAGACCCTTCCTGGGAGTCATCCAGACCCCCTATTTATCTGATTGCTTTTCCCACGTGCCCTATGTAGTGGTGTGACAAGGCCTGTCTTACATGCTGATAGACTCCCATTTTCTCATTTCCCCTTACAGCCCATTCCATTCCTTGGCATCATGGCTCTATCCCCTGACACCTTTTACTAGCCGTTTGAATCCCCTGGCCCCCCTTACCTCCCTGACACCCTTTACCTACCATCTGACCCCTGCCCCTCCTTACCTCCCTGGTACTACATGCTCCTCACCCTTCTTGTCTCTTCTGGTTCCATGCTGGGCCCGTTGGTTGGGCTCAGGCCCGAATACTTTTACCCCCTCACAAGACCATTGCCAAGTTCAAAATTTAACTAAAAGTTAAAGTTCTGACTAAAGCCAAAACCATTAGAGAGTTAATCCACTATCCTTCCAAAACTCAAAATAATATTATAACATTATATATTTTAATAATAATTTTTATTTATTTTTTTATATTTTGCAAATTCATAATAGCCATTGAGAAAATTTATAGAGTAAAATATTGTTTTAGATATGAATAGTTGCATATCAAATTTAGAGAAATGGATTAATTTATTGTACCTTAAAAGTGCTTAGAATTTTGACTACTTCAATGCAGACTATTTTTGAGCTACTTAGGCAAAATTTGACTAGGCATTGACATTTGGCTAGGCCAATACAATTGCTTTTTAAAGCACTAGTATTGGACTAGCCAAATCATTTCAAGTCAATTATGAACTACAGTAAATGGAAAACAAGAGTCATATTTGGTGAGTTACTATTCACCAACCAAAAGAATATTTTATTGAAAAGTATTTCGTCACTATAATAGAAACTGCAATTCCCCCATGAATGAGTTTTGAGGCAAAAGCAGACTTTTTGTGGGAAAAACCATATTCCCACAAAATTTTGATGTGGGAAGCTTGTGGGATAAAACTCGCCCGAAAAAGTATTATAGCCCATGAAAGGTTTAAATCGTGGCCAATACCTATCTTTTCCCATGACACTTCTCGCAACAAGAGTCGATGAAGTTCGCCGCAAAAGCATGTCCATTTTCATTTATGCTCATGGGAATATGAGCAATTCTTGCGAGAGGTATGTTGATATTAGTATTATCCACTAGAACATTTGGGGGGAAAAACTTCATCTGAAAAAAGAGTATTTGCCACGAGTTTTTTTTTTTTTGCGGAAAATACTAAAATAATTCAGCCAAAAAAAAAATTGTAAAAGCAAAAAAAGATAAGAATGAGCCAAAAATGATCATAAAAAGTTGTCTAACATAAGCTAAAAAATATATACAAACCTTGAAGATTCAAATTGACACTAAGAACAATTTCAAAAAAAGAACTAAAATTGTGCTAACATGTTTTAAAGAAAAACGCCTAACGAGAATCCAAGAGCAATAAATAGTTTAGTGCTTTGGCACTAATAAGAACATTCAAGTGGAAAAATAACTATTTTAGATTTCTATTTCCAAAACTATTTACCTCAGTTCTACGATCACGTATCATATTGATAGCAGCAACCTCAACTATGTTGAGCTCTACACCAACCATGCAGGTTAGTAACCAATACTTTCAAATTTTCAATACGAATGTTAGTGCAATTGGATAGCCAGACCTATTACAAAGAAATCGACTCATAAGTCTTGTAGTGAATAAAAGAGCTAAAACAGCATATACATTTTCCTTTGCTTCTTGGTATAGTGCTCTAACATGAGAAGTACCGACCCCAATATATATTTTCACAAACTGAGAATATAGACCTCAAGATTTGGTTTTGAAAGTTGGACATGCTCAAGTGCTTGAACTAGAATTTCCTTAGCTTTTTTTTCATTACCAAAAACCTAACAATAAAATCAGGAAAGAGAGAAAACACTCACAATAATATTTTTAGCCTCAAGCATAATTTTAGATATATCAAGAATGAGAGAGAAAACACATGTTAGATATAGTAAATCCGTCAAATCATATGAAGCAGCAAAACTACATGTACAAGAAAATACTTTTCTTTTAGAAGTAAAAAGAGGAAAACTATATGAATCACTAACAGAGTAAAAAAGCAAAACAATTGCACATAGAGACTGTAGAATAATTTTTGATTCTGAGTTGGCCTTCAACCGTGAATAATTTTCAGCTGGAATCAAAATATATGGCCATAATTACGCCTCCCTTTGGTAGTGCTGCTTCATGAAAGTGGGTTAAATTAATTCTCAAAATTGACGTGGTGATCTGAATGAGTTTTAATAAGATGGTTAACCTTGTAATAAGTCAACTAGGTGTATGATATAGCACTTATTTTTTTTTTCGGTTATCGTGAGAATAAGTATGGCCAAGTAATTCTTGTACTTGTTTTGACAAAAAAAAGCATACCAAGAAAGGCATATAATGGGAAAAGGCCATGCATGAGAGCTGCCCTATTGTAAAGTACAATCTGCATAGCTGATAGCTCTGCCATTTACTTCATAGATCTGTTATTTTTTCAAATTAAAAAAAAAAAAAAAAAACGTTTATGAGAAGCACATAAAGATACGGATAATTGCATGCCTCCAAGAACGTACACCATTGCAACAGAAGCCCAACCAAGATATTAAAAAATTACATCAAGTCTTTTAAATCCTACAGATTTTGCAGGGATCAATTCCATCTGTCATGTTAGAGCCTTTCAAAATAACAATCCAAGATCATTCTGTATTGCCTTTCAGTGCTTTCACAGTCCCCTCAACACTGCAAATCCATTCCAAGAACCAAGAAACAAATATATTTGCATTGCAGTTCACAAGTCTGTTAAACTTTTGATCCATTTTACCAAGGAAGAACATTTTTAGTACCGATTTCAAATTCCTCATTTTAGGTTAATTTTTCGTTTCCACATAATTCCAAGATAAACTTCACACAGAGAGAGAGAGAGAGAGAGAGAGAGAGAGAGAGAGTATAATATCAGCATAATATATGACGAAATCAAGTCCTCAAAAATATATTCTACAAGATCTTTACAAATATAAAGCACTACATTTTTATTGGCATAATCATCCAGATACCTTATCTCCAACATTCTCCAACATTCTCTTGTTGTTCCTTCACTTTCTAACTATTAATCAAAACATTAGTTATATAAAAAAGAAATCAGAGCATAGAATAGAGTAATAAGATTAACAACTACCTGCAACAAGCTCCTCGACGAACCCTAATTGAGGAGATGGCCTTTCTCTTCCATTTTTCTTCCCTTCTCTTCCTTTCTTCTTCATGTTAAATAATTTGTTTAGATGGTAAAAATTAAAGTATTAATTAATATATAGAGTGTATTTGTAAAATCTAAAAAAAAATTAAAAAATTATTAAAAAATATTATATTATATTATTATTTTGACATTGGAATAACTAGTCCAATATGGATTTTCCTCTGTCAGATTTGAGTAGTAAAAGTGTTTGAGAATATTTGTAATTTGTGAGTAGTAGTGAAAAAATAGGTAAAAATCCTAACAAAAAAAGATAGAGACAAATTGTAAAAATCTTAATTATAATTAACATATAATTGGTAGATACAAATGGTAAAAATCCTAATTAATAAGTAAAAGATGCACGAGGGAGATAGCCTTTTGAAAGGAAATTGGAGCAAAATAAGATAGAGGTGAACATTGTAGTGGTTTTAAAATATTGGTTGTAGAAAATTATTCCCCAACACGACGTAATTTCTGAAAATTCAAAAATAATTTTTACACTAATTACTTTGTTTCCAGGCAATCAAAGTGCAAAGAGAGAGAGAGTGTTTATGAGAGAAGAAATATTTTTAGAATGCTTTTGGTCTAGCTACAATAAACACCAAATATGACCTAAGAACTTGTTTTCCTGTAGCTAAAAGTCATTTTTATTTACATTTACATAATTCAATGCAGCACATTTTTATATTCTATTAGCCTAACTTCTCATTTTATTTACATTTGTATAATCCAATAAGCAGGGCCGGCTCATCCATTAGGCCACTTAGGCAATTGCCTAAGGTTCCTAATGGAAGAAGGCCCCCAAAAAAGATATAAGAATAATTTTTTTTAAAAATATATATATCTAATAAAAAATTTTAATTAACTCAATAAGAATGAAAATATAAACAAGATCAAATAGATGTTATATCATTATTAGTTTTTAAAAGTATCATATATAAAAATTATTTTACCTATTTTCCTTCTAAGAATACACTTCTCTTTCCTCATTATTAGTTTAATATATAATTAATGTGAAAATTATAAATAACAAAATTTAGTTTTTCAGTGTTCATAAAAAATTTTGTATAATCCTTTGAAGAGGCAAGGGCCTACTTTTTTTCAAATGTGTAAGTTGTTTTAGAACTTTATTGACAATAATGATGATAATTGTGTCTAAAAGTATAAAGTACTTGTAAAACTATATTTGATAAAATTCTCTCTAAATCAAAAATTTTCTAATAAAGATTAAGTCAGTTATTAATTGAAAATGTGGTATAAAATCTTAATCAATAATTTTACTTTACAAAATGATAGGAATTATTTTTAAATAAAAATATAATATAAAAATAAATTTATTTAATTTTACCTTAAAAAAAAAAAAAACCTCCCTCCAAATTTTAGCCTTAGGCCCCACAATATATTGAGCCGGCCCTGCCAATAAGAGTATTCTTACGTCAGTTCTCCCTCTCGCTCTATGTAAACTTTCTCCCGGCCCATAGGATATCCCTCTCTCGCACGCCCATAATTATCATAAGACGTGTATGTATATTGAGAATGGTGTCACGGGTTGGAGTCATAAGACGTGTATGTATATTTACGTAAGTTACAAGTGTTGACATTTTTAAGGTTTAATCGTGTAACTACGTGGAGAAATTATATGGACATCAAACTATTTGGCAAATGACAATATTTTAAGATAACGAGAATTTTAGATTTTAGGAAATATAAGTTATTTAAGGATTTAGGATTTTTAATTTGAAGTACACAATTATTTAGAAGTTGACGTAAGTTACTTACCTATCTTATAGGTAATTAGCTTCATTCGAAAATATTGCATTAACGCTACAGGTAAGCTTGATCATAAAATTAGATTAACATGCATTTACTAGTTAGATATGTTATTAGCATTGAAACCAGTTTTTTGGAAGTCAATATTTATGTACCATGAATGTCATGGTATATGCAAGCACATCATTTATCATAATACACAATCATGTTTAATTTTTCATTTCTTGGTTATGTATGTATTATGGATGTCTTGCATCTCATCTTATATAAGATACGTAAACTTTCACAATACAAGTATAAGATAAAGATTCGATTAATAAGATGGCATTCAGAAACATGACACCAAGGCAGTTAGTGTGGATGTGCAAGATACGAGCTCAAGCGTAATCCACTATAGTATATTACTATTAGATCATATCAGTGGTTCCTCTTGTGGTCATAGGATGTGAGGTCAGTGTAAAACTTTGCACACATGGTTAAGTGTGTTAGCTAGCCAAATAATTCAAGACAAGTCTTACATGTCATAAGCATATGCACAACTAGTCATGATTTTAATTCTTTCAAACATGAAATTTTTTATAAAAAAAAAAAAAGAAAGAAAAAAAAAAACCTTATAGTTATTATATTTACGTTATGATGAGTTTCTTACTAACTCATTTTAGTTTATTTCATATTTTAAACCATTTCAAGTGAGAATATTTATGAAAATAGAGCTGTAGGACAAGAGTTAGCTAGGGAGGCATGACAGAGGCTTAGTTCATATAATTGTTTTTCAATTATGATTTTTATAATACAAGTTTTGAAAAATTTTAATAAAAGCTTCTCCGGACACTTTTCAAAATTTAATGAAGCATATTTCATTTTGAATTATGGAATTTTTGTATCTTGCACTTCCTTTAAAATAAAATAGAATTTTCAAATCAATGGCAATAGTAGCATTCCGACTTTTTAAAATTTCATAGAAAGAATAATGCTAATTTGCCTTATACCTATCGATACACTTGGGGGGCATGGCTATTGTGCAACCTAACAGTACCCTTTTAAAAATAAGTTCTTAATCACGGGGAACTGGATGTTACATCATTAATTATTATTTGATTTCAGGATTCGATAAAATAAATAATAATTTTACGGATAGTTTATTTTTATAAATGAGATGAGATGAATTGAAATTAAAATTAAAAATCAAATAAAATATTATTTTATTTTAAAATTTTAAAAAATTAAATTATTTATTTTATTTTATATAAAAATATTAAAAAATTATAATAATTAAATAACACGAGATAAAGTTGAAAAAGAATTGTAAAAAGACACTAACCCTAAAGCCCCATGTATGACTGGACTAGTCAAATCTGTTTTCTCCTTGAGTTAAGTAAATTACTTATAATGTAATTGATTCCCTCTCCCTTTATCCTCTCTTTACCTTTCATTTTAAACACGCTTTAATTTTTTTTTTTTTTAGTCTTTACCGACAATCGGTCGCCCTTTTATCACGCCATCAACCACCATAGTTTCAAAAGTTCAGATTGAAAAAAAAAAAGAAAAAAAGGGTGGATTATTAATCTATAGAGTAGGCTAGGGATGTTTTATTTCTACATCCACCATTATTGCTTTTACACCTCTATTTCACACAAATGGGACCCATAGGTGAGAAAAAGAGGAATCTCACCTGTTGAAGCTGCAAGTGGAGGTGGTAGGGCTGCAAGAATTAACATAAATTGTCATGGGAAAAACTGAAGAGAAAAAAAGAAAAGAGTACCTGCTAGAAAACCAGCATACAATTACAAGCACCCAAGTGCCCAACAAAAATTACAACCACCCGAGTAGTGAATCGTATGCTCTGTTCTTGGACAATTCTTTCATGCATTCACTTTTCTAGAGTGGGGTGGCAAGGGAGATCAAAAGATGTACCAAATGAACTATTTGGAATCACCATGACCAAAAAAGGAAGAGGAAAGGGCAAAACAAGACAAACAATGAAACAAAACAAAAGACAGCACAACCAAAACAAAAGAAAAAGACGATTATATAGATCATAAAGCTTCTTTTGTAATTATTCACAGATATGGCAGAACCACGGCAACTAACTCTTGAACCTGAAATAAAATATCCGGAGAGAACGAGAATGTACAAAAGGTAATTGAGAATGACCACAAATGAGGCCTGGGGGGTGCATTGGAGACCATGAGAGCTGGAAATAGGCGCAGAATTTACAGGGCATTGAGTTCTGCAGTGATGCACAACAAAGCTCATCATGAAGTATGCACGATATTAACAATCCTGTTCAGCCTCTCAAGAATGCCGCTAGCCTTCCTCTTGGCTCTTGAAGTTCCATTCTCAGCAAGCTCCGAGATAGTTCCATGGGTGTTCTCCTCTTCTCTCATTTCCTTCCACTTGGTTCGATCCTTAAAACAGATACTGTGGAGGATTGCAATGCAATTTTCCTTGTTACGTGCACAAGTACTCTCTCTAATTATGCTAAGCAAGCAAGGAACTGCTCCAAGTTCTCCCATTTCTTCAACGGCCTTTTGATGACTTGAGAGCATCGCGAGGATGGCTAACAACTCATCCACAAACATACGGTCCGTGATCTTCTTCAGAATCACCCTCACTGCACCATCCCGCACAGCTCTTGCCTTGTTCTCACCGATCATGCATAGGGTAAAGATTGCTGAAGCAACATCTTTCATAGCTTTCGGATGTCCTTCTTCTAATAGGTCAATGAGTGATTTCAGGGCACCAGATGTTCCAATAAGCACCTTGTTTGAATCAAGAGCTGACAAAGTGAAAAGGGCTGCTGCAGCGTTGGTCCTTGTCTCAATGGTTCCTGAGCTCAATGCTTCCGTAAGTAGAGAAATCGCCGTAGGGGTTTCAGCAACAAGCTTTTTGTTGTTGTCATGAATTGAGAGATTCAAGAGTGTTGTGATAACATCTTCTAGGAGATCCGAGTGAATACCATTTTGAAGCCTGCTTTCAGAAAGTGGATTGAGCAATTGGGGAATGGCATCGAAAGACTCACCAAAGAGTGCCCGGAACGAGGGCATCCTCTTTGTCAACAGCCGAAGCTCCCTGGCCGCTTGTTTTTGTTCAGAGAGTGTTGAAGACATCTTCTCCAGCAAAGAAAGAAAATGTTCACGATCTGATTCTGTTACCGCTTCCTCGCTAACATGGTAAACAGGATCCGACAATTCAATACCCCGGCTCTTGCACCATTGAGATATCATCCCTCGTATCAAGTAGTTTGGGGTAAGAATGGTGTGCGAGAGAACATGTTGGGTTACAGGGCATGTCCGGTTGCCTTCTTTTAGCCATTTCTGAATGAAAGCTCTATCATATGTCTGCACAACGCATACAAGCAAATTGAAACAAATTAACAAAAACCGAACAACACATTAGCTCTGAAGTAGAGATTGACAAAGGATGCCAAAACATGAATCAATTCTCCATAATGATTTCCACAGTACTTATCCGTGAAGGGTGATCAGATTCATCATTATGAGATACTGAACTCATACAGCCAAAACACAGGAGGATGACAGTATAGATAGGGGTACAAATGTCAAAACCCTTTTAGCGGAAGTACATACAAAAAAAGTACTTCCATATTTGTAATTCGAACAGTCACCAGAAATAGAAATTTATGGTAGTAGTTCCTCAGCCAATAAAAAGTCAACACAAAGAATCCAAATTGCAGAAATTAAACGAGGATTTAAAAGAACCCAGAAAGAGTAATATGTTTCAATTAAATAAAATAAAGAAGAAAAACCTTACCCTCCGTTCGGTTGCCGACTAAACAGGATGAATAAAAGATGACAAAAGAAAAAACTTGAATGTTGAAATTTAGCTGTTTGTGTTAATTTTGTTTGGAAACAATTCAAACCCATAAACATGAAAAGAAAATAAAACACTGGGAGTTCATTAGTTTTCTCGCAAAACAAACAGAGTAAAGAAGAAATTCTGATTTATACCCACCTGCCCTGTAGCAACAATAACAGGATCTCTCATCAACTCCTTGGACAAGGGGCACCGAAACTCCTCGGGACAGGACAGCGTCTCAAGGACCTTCAACGAGGGCGACCGCTTCCCCCTCAGCTTCAATTCCTTCAAAGCACAAAGCTTCTCGTTGGCCCGATCAATGGTTTCGACGCTGCAATCCTCGTCATCTGTAATAGCCCGCACCAGTCTCTGCAGCTCTCTCTTCAACTCCGTAGCCTTCGCCATCACCGTGGGATCAGATTCAAAAACTCCCGGGTTCGCCATCGGATCACAAAAACCAGAGCCGTGGGTTGAAAGTTAATATGGCTCACATGGAAAGTTTTCTCAGAGTGGCGAAGCAGAGAATGAGATAGGAAATGGGATGCTCTGTTCCATTCTCTCTCTCTCTCTCTCTCTCTCTCTCAGCTGTTTTTTGGGTACTCAGCAGCAATCCATGAACCATAATGGGGTTTTGAGGTTTCCTTTCCGCAACTTATACCCCAAGTTTCACTTTGACATTGTTTGGAAAACCTTTGCCACGTCAAACATGCATGAACTCAATTAAAATTAAAGGGCCGTCAGAAATCCAGATTTCAAATTGTTTTCATACAATTATCAATCTAGATTGTGATCCTTGTAATTTCATTCGAATTTCAAGGTTTATAGTTTAATAAAAATGAGAGACATAATAATTAAGTTGTATAGAACTTACGTGGCACATGTGATTCTATAAGAAATATCTTCTTTTATAACTAATTTATTTGGACACAAATTTTAAAGAGTTTTAAATCCCACAATTATCTTTTCTTTTACTTTAATTAAAGGGTGTCTGAATTTGTCAAAATTTTAATGATAAAACTTAAAAGACAGTCATATTTGAGAAAATGAGATTTCATAATAAAAATAATTTTATTAAATCTTTTTTATTAATTCTTTTTATCTAAAATATTGCTTTTTTAAAAAAAAAAAAATTAAGTAGAACAAAAACTACCGACAAAGAAAAAATTAGGAACAGAGAGTGACATGTTTAGAATGAAGTAAGGGTGGGGTGGGACCCATAAAGTTCCATGATGTACACAATCACGGAATCTAAGCCCAAAACAACTGCCACTACGCGTGGCTAAAACTTGCTTCGTACGCCCGCACACAGAGACAGAGAGAGAGACATGTATGAATTTCAAATCATATTAAAAAGAGAACTGAGTGCCTGAGTGGAGAGTTGAGTTTTCTTTTCAGCTTTTTTTCTGCTGAATTTAGTGCATTGAAAAATGTTGAAAAATATAAACAGTAACTCAAATGTGACTTCTTCTTCTTTTTATGAATATATGGTCTTGTTTATTTTTTAAAATAAAATAAGATGGGATAAGTTAAAATTAAAATTAAATAAAATATTATTAAAATATATTTTTTAATATTATTTTTATTTTATAATTTGAAAAAATTAGATTTTTTATTTTATTTCATATTAAAATTTAAAAAAATATAATAATAAAATTAAGATGAGATAAAATATTTTTTAAAAATAAATGAAATTATAATTATTTTATATTTATTCTAGAACTATTGTGTAGAGCATAAGCACCTAAGTCTATCATTATCTGTTTTAATTTACGAAAAATGATTTATACATAATATTTTTTATATAAATTTCATAACAATGTGTTAAATTTATGATAGTTTTATAAAACATTTTATAAAGTAATATTATTTTTAAAAAAATTATCTTTATCTTATATTATTATTGTAAAAATATTGTAAAACTGTATTGTGCTAATCGATACTCTGAATTTACAGGGTCTGTCGCAGGTGGCATTTAAATTCAGGACATGTGTCGAGTAGGCAACTTAGAAAGAAGTGTAGACACGTGTCTGGTCTATATCTCGCTCAGGGTGTGTGACCTGTCAGGATAACATGGCGGCAAATGAAGAATAGAGAAGAGTTTAATTCGGTGGTAGACCCCATCGCCGGTGGTCATCAGCCCCTAAAATTCCAGCTTCCTTCTTTACTGTTTGAATTAATCTTTGCATCAGCCTACACAACATATATCATAATTTTTTTATTTTTTTATTTATTTCTCTTATTAAATATGTATTATATGGATGATGAATAAAAAAATATAAATATTTCAAGAAGACTAAAATTAAAAAAAAATTAAAAAAAATTAAAAATAAAAATAAAAAACAGTTTGGTGTGTGGTATGTAAGCTTATGCATAGCAATGCTCAACTTTTTTATATGTTATTTAATAAGAATATTCTACATTAAAAATACAGTTATGTAAAAACTCGTAAAAATAATTGTATATATATTTTTTGTAAACAATTTATATCTATTTTACAATAAAATAAATTATATAATATAATGAATTGCATTAACCTCCGTCAATGTATAAACTTGTTTATAATATATAAGACTTAGATAATGAAGCAACTTGAGAAAGTATTTCTCCTTCATTTTCAGCCAAGAATGAAGATGCTACCCTTTTAGGTATGGACCCAAAAGTTGCATACACTACAACCACTTGCATTCAATTGATCAAAAAAGTAATGAATCTACCAACTTATTGCTATTCTAAAAGTTACCTACCAAGATAATAACTACAACTCTTGTTAGATTCAAACACATTATTGTGCATGCATCACCCGTACCCAATCAAATATCTTTCAACATACAAAAAATGGGTTAGGGGTATTCTCTGTAATTTAGACAACATAAAGTTGAAGAAGAAAAGACGTGACCCCCAAAAATTGATTGAAAATATGAAACTGAGCCAGTCTTATTGGAGGAAGGCTGGCTATAAAAGTCAAACGGCCTACTGTATGCTGATTGCAGTTCCACACCTACCCCTATATAACTCTCTCATTTTCGTCTGTTTCCTAATTATATATATATATATATATATATATATATAAACACACACACTGATCATGCTGCACAATGCAAGTTTGCTGGGAAAGAAAGAAAAAATAAAAGAAAATGATATATAGCCTCTTTAAATTTAATTTATTGGTAAGATATTTTTGAATTTATTTTAACAGTTAAAAAAGTGATTATTAATAAAATTATGTATTTTTTTTTTTTGTTATGATTGAGACTATTAAAAATAAATAAAATAACAACTCAAATTCACATAGGGGCACGTCCTGCTGTACATGCAGGGCGCCCCTAGCATTGTCCAAAAATAAATCATTCACTTCATAGAGCATGCACCCTATATAATGTTTGTGGAATAAGATTCTACTTATAAAATTTTTAATTTTAAATATTTTATAAATTAAATTTTATCGTATTGAGAGCATTGAATATATATATATATATCTATCTTCCATGCCAATTTGCAAATAAAATTCCATGACTTTATAATAATTGATTGATTTCGATCCCATCACCCAAAAAAAGAAGGAACTAGTTGGAACTACTAAACTACATACATAGTTACCTCTCAAACACTGAAACAATGTCGCTAACCAGTACGTACACATCTGGATATCCCTCACAATCTAACACTTGAAACTCAATTATGATGGTGACCATACGAGGAAACTATTCCATGTTAGTTTGCTGTATCTATAGCGATATAATGCATGCCTTATCCATCCATGTGCATTACAGAGAAAAATGTCCAACTTTGGTCCCCCAACATTGGGCCTCTCCAATGCTGCTCTCTTTAATTAGTTGTATTCAAAACAAACAAAGCTCGACAATAATTAGATCCTGTTTGGATATAGAAATACTTTCAACTCTACTCATTTTATCATTATAAATTTTTTAAATTTTTGTACAAAATATAATAAATAATTTAATTTTTTCAAATTTCAAAACAATAACAATATTAAAAAATAATATTCTAATAATATTTTATTCATTTCATCTCATCATTACAATTTTTTTAAATTTCTATACAAAATATAATGAACAATTCATTTTTTTTTAAAATCTCAAAATAATATTAATATTAAAAAATAATATTCTAATAATATTTTATTGAACTCATTTTAAATCATCTCATTTTATTATCTAAACGAGCCCTTAATATAATAGAGTGGATTATTTTCCACAATGAATATGACCAATTCCCCCAACAAAACTGCGTTCACAAAAATCATTTTGAAGAGACTCTTTAGCTGTTTTCCTGGTTACAAAATCATATTAGCTATATTATAGGATCAATTAATTGGTCTATAAAAACTTAAAATAAAAGAATGGAAGAAGAATGTTCAATGAGAGAGGATCATCATTGATCAGTTTTTGTTCTATTCTTGTGTGATTGTTATAAGATCGATACAAACAAATATAATAGACATAAAATACACCTATAGTAAAAACAGGACCCAAGCTGTGCCCTCAACA
>QEOT01001537.1:66798-81923 GCA_003123785.1 Pterocarya stenoptera
GGGGGGGGGGGGGGGGGGGGGGGAATATTAGCTAATTTTGATGCAATAGCATAAATGATCGCACAGAGTGAATGAGTACAATACTCCTTTCAAATATTAGGAATTCAGCTTAGAAGATTGGAGAAAAAGATGGAACAAGTACCTGGGTTGCAATTCACTTCTGTAGATGTAAAAGAAGTCTACAGCTCCTCCGAGCATTCCCCAATATGTAATTTTCAACAGCTGATTGGCCTTTCTTTTTCCCTCTTAACATCATCTACTTCAACACCAATTGACTGGTGGCTTTCCTTAAAACTAGGAGGACTTTATCAGTCCAATGATGTTTCTTGAAGTTCAGCCAACACCAAATGATGTCGAGTAAATTGCCATAAGAAATCAGTTTGTCCAATCAGCTAAAACGGAGATATCAACAACATGCTGTAGAAATTGCTTCTTCAATTCAAGTTTCTCATCTCCTTCCAAAATTCTTACCAAACACAGCTTATGACCCAAGTCGCACCGCATGATTGCCCCCTTGTCAACTTGACAGCCTAATTTATTCCCAGAGAGTGGTAAACCACGTAGCCAATTAAGGGGACACATCAATAGGATCCAAGGGAAAAAGTCGCGGTGTTTGAGCAGAAAGGGACTTTAGTCGTCTGAGTAGCAACCACGCATCAGATTCAGGACAGCCCTGGTGCATCTCAAGAGAAATTGGGAGGGGGGAGGTTTTATTCATCTCTATAAGCATTGTTCCCTGGGATAAAACACTCCCCATCAAAAGTGATTGATTAATGAACAAATCTTCCAAACCAATCCTCACAGATAAAAAAGGATAATAACATTTCAGAAAATTCTTCAATAAGAAACAGGCCTATGGATCTTTCAGCTAAACTCAAAGAAACAGACACAAATAGAAGATCAAACAAAAAAACGGATGAAAAATACAACCTCAAAGTTTGCCAAGAAGATCTGGAACTGCCTGAGTGTCTCCTTCATGTCACTCACTATTTTCTTGTCTGGAGAAGAAAGAGCAGCAGTGACCTCTTCTGGAGAATGACCTATTCCTTTATGTACAACCTGAAGTGAACAAACAAATGATCATCACCTCAAGATCCTACAAGCTCATATTGTGAATAGATCAAGGTCCAATTTAAACTCACATTGTGATCAATAAGAATCTCAGCAATAAGGCTACCATCATCAACATATGCCCGAAGCTCATACTTTGTCCGCTGCTTATATTGGAATCCCTTTACACCAGTCAAAAAGCACTACAAAATTTGTGTTCAAGTTTCAGAGATATATAACAACAAAGGGGTGCGTATATATGACTTTAAAAAATAGTAACAGAAGTGATTTACATTCCAAAGCAATGACAGATATGATGTTAAAGTTTGGCACATGCCATCATGACATGGGCAGTTTGGTGATGATGTTAGCATAATGCTCTCATAAAGGGTTCCTTCATTGTTGCAAATGGTTGCTGAGGATGTTACATCATTTCTATGATTGACACTCAATTCATGATAAACAAAGAGGAAAGTTCAACACTCAACTTGCGGAGGGAGTACCTAAATAATCCTAAACGATATGGTTATTCAAAAGTAGCTGGTTCCTCTAAAACCAGGAAAGACTAGAAGATTAATTCATATAATAATCTCATAGAACATCAACACTCAACAGCATGAAGTATGGTTGGGAACAGCAAAAAGGAACAACATAAAGATAAGTATGGTCTTTGAAAATCTTTAAGATATAGACTTTTCATTAATTATATTGCATTATCTATACCAAGTGGAGCTGAACTTAATTTGACTAGCAATGTTTTAAAGGCTCAAGGCTTCAATTTAAAGGGAAAAACCTATGTGGTTATATTATCTAATCAATAACAAAGCAATATGTACCTTAATTTTTCCCTGAACAGAATGTGATTTCTCCTTCATTGCTGACAACTTGGCTGACAAACTAGATAAGTAAGTGAATGGACTTTCCTGGTCTCCAGCTAGTATGAGGGGGTGGTCTACCTCATCAACCATATGAATATCCTCAACCTCCAAAACGATATGGGGGGATGGGTTAGGCACGGTATTTGCCCTGCTAACAGTAGCGGCATCTATATGCATCTCCTCAAATCCCATAATAACAGAAGGTGATGTGTTAGGAGCAGCATTTTCTATGGTAGAAGCAGCAGACTCTCTTGTAGTCCTTTGGCTGGTATTAGTGCAAGATGGAATTGCCGTAACACCTACAGAACCCAAAGTCAGCTGATAAATGATAGCGCAATACAGGAATATCACAATTGCTCATTTGAAGATGAAGAACTCCTGTATGTCCAGATTCCAAAACTTCTTCTACGGTTACAAGCCTGGCACATAATGATAACTGATAAACAATACACACATCAAATGCACTGCAACTACAGCTTCCAGCCTATATGTCTTGAAGATGGAAGTTACTACCGGCACAACACCCCACTCCTTTGCCAAAAAACAAGGTGATAGGAAGGAGAAATACTTATGAAAAAATAAAACTCCAACGTTAAATTTCTCAAACTCAGGGCAACTACCAAGGTTCCTCTTGACGCTCTTCATGGACTGAAACTTCTACTTGAGATTTAAGGAAGGAGAAAAAGATAGAACAAAAGGAGAAGGAAAGGAGAAATCCAGAACTTTGACTAAGTGTATATATACCCCAAATCAGTATTTGTTAAACCCAAATTGTTCAGAGTTGAAGCCTAATTTTGCCCTCGCATCCCAAAAAAAAAGGGGTTACCTTGGTTATTTGCTGGAAAGGGAGTTCCATCTTGTAACATGGAACTATTATTTTGCCCGGCAGCATTTACACCATTTGGTGGCCATGCAGCAAGAGTTGCTCTAGTTGCTAAAGTGGGAACAGATCCTGTCCTCGTCCTGCATAAGAATAGTGAAAACAAAGGTGAGATGATCAAGCAACTGCATAAACGATATAAACAGCTGGATTTGAAGTGACTTTTTGAAGATCCAGAATCATCAAATGTATCAGACCAATTTGAGCTGATAACAAATGGAATTTTTCCAACATAGATTATGAACTAGCAGTCCAGCACGGAAGGATACTTCGTAGAAGTTCCAGCAGCAAAAGTCTCTTGATGTAATTTAGACATACGTTCTACTTACCAAATGATCTTTTCTTTATGAATACGTCTGGTGACAGATTTTCCCTCTTGCATGAGACTCGTATACATTTATTTGTTTTGGGGGGGGAGTGACTTTCCAAAAATTGTTATGGAGAGTTGCACCATGCAACCAAAAGAGGAGGATGCAAAAGATTTGAACACACTACTACAGCTTTAGTTGAAACAGATATATTTTAGATCAATGACGGGATAAGGATAAGATGTCAATGACAAAGAAAGCATTGCAATCGAGTAGAAGGAAGTGTAATTTAAAAATGCATCTTTGGCATACAAAATATACCTTTTCCCCCTTGGCGGCTTATTTACTTCATCAACAAGGCGCTTGCGTGCTGCTTCTAACTCCTCAACCAATCCCCCTAGAACTTCAAAAGCCTCAGGGACAAGCATTAAAAGTCCATGACGTACATGTAGATTACAGACGATAACCTACGAGTAAGGCATATGGTCTTTCCAGGATATCATTAAACCTTAACAGGCAAGAAAGATGTAGCAGATATTTTTCCCGGATTTTACTTGGAAAATGAAAATGTGCAATCGACAAGTAAGAGAACATCAGATAGTGAACCACGAAGAAATTGGGTAGGAAAACAATACGAAGATGACAAGTACAGGAACGAAAGGAATAAAGAAAGAAAACCTTCTGTCCAGCTGGAGAAAAAACTTCAAGAGTTTGAATAGGCCTGTATTCCATGGCGAACACACGCTGAACACCATCCGTCATGGATAACTTGAGACACCTCTTGATCCCGGAAGGTGTTTCATGATACCTCCCTCTGAGTGGACAACTGATATTAACTATCTCATCAACCTGCAAATCAGGAATTTCATATGAGAAAAACTTTGGATTGAAGACCATCTTGTATAAGTTTATGAAGAATGATTTAATCGAGACCACAAGTTATCGATCAATTGAAGCGTCGAAGGCAGAGAATAACCCTAACTAATGTGACAATTTCAGGAATTAATCAATTAAATCCCACCAGTGACCTCAAGTAATAGCATCCATATGGAAGCTCACTTCTTGATTGTTAGTTTCATAATTTAAGTTGAAATGTGACCTGCAATACGTATGGCCCCGGCAGATCGACGAGGTGCATTAAATCCACATTCTGAGGAAGCACACCGTCCCCACAGTAATTCATATCCGAAACAAGAAACCGCTCGAAGCAAAGCTTGGACTTCGCCGCGACGTCGAGGCTCGAGAATCCAGGCACGGAGGTCTGGAGCGCGTTCAAACAAGCACCCAGCCACTCTGTCTTCAACCTCAGCCCGAGCCTTCCAAGAAAATCCCCAATCGAACAACCCGAGCCCGCGCCGGAAGAACTCGAAGTAGGAGTCGCCGGAGGCGGTTGTCCAGAGTGTTCGGAAGTCGTCACCGCCGGAGGATGAGAGTACCGGGAGAGCTCTTCGTGGACGTTAATGAGGTCGTCGTCGGAGATTTCGATGGATTCAGAAAGATATATATTCGGATTCGGATCAGAATTTTCGTTTTCAGGTTCTTCTTGTAGTTGTTGTTGAAGATTGTCATCTTCTTCGTCGGAGGAGCAGCTTAGTCTGAGACGTCGTCTCGGCATTTCTCTTTTGGGATTTGGGGGGTTTTGGCCCTTTTGGGTTTTTTTTGGGGGGGGTTTATGTTTCACTCGGTCTTTGAAGTTTTGGCGCGGGGGTTGGGGTCGCTGTGGAGGGAAAAGTGGCGACGATGAGGAACACGCACTCGGCGCATTGTATCAAAACGACACTTATCGTTCTCAACCAGACCCTCATAGCCTCGACTTGGGGAAAGCCTTTTGGGCTTAAATCAGGGTTCAGCCATTGACTAATGGGTATTTGCCTAATGGGCTTGGTCGGGAGCTTTATTTTTTAATATTCAAATGCGGACTGTGATTTTCGTTTTTTTTTTTTTACAAAATTTACAACATTAAATAATTTTAAAAAAATTTTATTCATCATCTCTACATACCATATTTTTTTTAATTTTTTTTCTCTTACTAAATGTGATGTGTAGAAAAATTCAATCAGTTTAAAAAGAATCAAAACCAAAAAAAAAAAAAAATTTTAAAAGTTTTTAAAAAATAAATAAAGTGTGGCGTGTAATGTGTGGGAACGATGAGTAGCAAAGCTAATAATTTAAATTGATACGTAGTTCAGCTCTCTAATTTTAATACATACCAATTTAGATTGTTTTCTTTTAAGATGAGGATTTAGATTGTTTTCATGTATGTATATAAAAGTTGAAAATGCGTAAATTAATAATAAAGACGTTACAAGCGTGTTATAAACACATAGTTGTAAAATGAGAAATATTTTAGTCATAACAAAATTTTATAAAAATAAACTTATAAATTAATATAGTTTGATGTGGTACGTCAAATTTTAAAATTTTTTTTATTATAAAATATGTTTATGTATTACATCAATTTATGAATTTATTTTTATAAAATTTGTTTGTAGTTATATATAACATAGACCACATAGTACAACTATAATGCATAAGCGCTTTATGGTTATATGCTACTTAATTATGCATAGCATATTCTATTTACTACAATGAGCATATAATTATATGCCAATTACTATAATTACATGATCGTGGTATATACTCATTATGGTTACAAAGTCACGACACATTACACCGTTTGTGGAGATATGTGTACGTACTAACAAAAGGTATATTATTTGGCTCCGTCAATGTGCAAGATTATAGAAAGATGTAGAACAATTTCCTCAACGGAAATTCATAAAGGTTATAACTAGGAGTATTAATGGGGTCGGAACTTACTCTTTTTTTTCCAATGGAAATGTGGGTTTGGTTGAACCATTAAAGATCTTTCGAGAAAATTAAGAAACCAAGATCATTAGGATCCCATCACCCTTTCTCGTAAAAATTGGTAAGATAATGACCAAAGTCTTTTTCACGCAAAAGTCAAGACCCATAACCAAAGCTGTTTACAGACGAGACGAGACGCGTCTATTCATCTCTGCCTTATCTTGTTTTGCTTCTTTTTTTTTTTGTTTCCCTAATTATTAGGATCCACACCGCACTCACTCATACCCACTCCTATCTGTACACAACATTATCTCACAATACCTCCAATTTTTAGCATCACACGTCAACATCGTCAACACTGCTAAAGAAAACACTCAAACTTCCACGTCATCTTCATCGTTATCTCCATCACCTCCCTATCTTATCGTCTCCCTAAGATACAAGACACAACACAACACTAATATGTACGTTTCCACTATGGACCCCCCACTTTCTATCCGTTCGATCTTCTGACTCGGAACATTCACGAACCATCCTGCGGTGCATATTGTTCGGAATACTGATATTTGGCTTTCACGTGATATGTTGCCTCTGTTCACCGACGATGTTCATTTGCCGCGTACACCATTTTTCCGAGTCCCTTTTGGAACTAAAATAATAATAAAATAAAATAAGATTAAAAGGCAATGCAACAAAGAAAAAAAATATATCATTAAAGTTATTATTCGCTCGGGAATTATTTATTGCATGCTTATCATCTGGTACAATCGAAGAAGCCACGCCGGTGGTGCTGGTGGTTAACGTTGACGTTTACGTCCGAAACGGCGTTGTCGAACCCGACGAACCTGCATCTTACACCCCCAACTGAGGGAAGAGCCATCGGCGCAGCTGTATTTTCACGAACAGGATTGGCGGTGCGACGGTAAGGACCGAACCACTTGTTCTGCATGTATCGGTTCTTCCTCCATGGAGGCACGGACAGGCCCCTGCTCCTCAACGATCTCTTCGCCACGTCGCACATGATCTTCACCAATTTCTTCAGCTCCTCGCCGCGACAGACGAGAACCTTGGGCAGAGAGCGGAGAAGCGTCGCGTACTGGTCCGTTGGCCTCGCGACGTCGAACTGGGCTGCGAGGTCGAGCTCAACGAAGTATCGGCTCTGCCATGAGGAGGAGGTTGAATGGATCACGTCGATGAACTCGTAGCTACCCGCACTGAGTCCCCCGGAGGAGTCCCACCTGGTCTTGCAGATCGCGGCATTGTGTCCCAGGTCTCGCAGAAAAGTCATCACGTTCCGCCGGAAAATGTTTCTGGTCGATCTCAGACGGGAGAACACTTCCACCGCTTCCGAGACGTGAGCGACGAGCAATTTCTTGTACGAGTCCACTGCATTGGTACTGGCCGTCGATCTGAGAATATCTTCTACGTCATCCGAACATTCGGACACGGAGTCGACAGGTTCAGAGACGGGATCACCGGCATGCGAATCGGCTTCGGAATCGTTCTCGAGGAAACCATGGACGAGTTCGGAGAGGCAGGGTGAGTCGTCGGCCGAGTGTTCACTTCCGCTGCTGACGCAACTGGGTTGGGGCTGATCCATTCCAACGAGTCGAGCCCTGGCCTTGTCGTCGAGCGGGTCAGTTACTCGCTTTGTCCTGACAAATACCGCCATTCCGAAACAGAAAGTAAAGCCTAAAGCTGTTTGCCGAATACTCTTTCTTTTGCTTTACTTTGTAAACTTCATTAGAAGAGGGATCTGACTGCTTCTTTCTGAGAAGTTAAAAGCATTTATAAACAAAGAAATGGAGAGAGGCCCTTGGTTTCGAAAAGTGGGGGTTGTCTGGAGGAGGGGAATTTTCCTGGGAATATTCGGAGGAAACACTCTACTTTTTGGAGAGGAAATGTGAGATTTGACGAGGGATGAGTCTCGTGGGAGAGGATATGCGGGGAAGTATGCGAGTCGGACTGTACAGGTGGCAGCATATCCGAAGGCACCTGGGGGAATTTATTCGTTTGAGGATAAAAATTGTCCAAAACGACGTATGAAGATAAAATGGGTGGGGTCTCTGATGGACCCTACTCCTCTTCGGCTCTCGAGTCTTTATCTGACTTCTCTTGGGTCGGGTGATGGTAGGGTAGAATTAGAAATGAAAGTAGTAATTATTGAATGCGTAGAATAATTCTATTAGATTTATACACCACATATTATCTATAGACTATACGGCATAATTTGATTTAAAATTTAAATTTTATAAATTAAGTTGTATCATGTGAATAATTTGTAATGTAGAACTGTAGAGGCCTATAAATAACATTGCTCATACAATTAATGTATCACACTCTATTCTCTAGTCAAAAAATTCAAGCATCTATAAGCAATATCGCAAATGGAGTTATTTATTTTTGATATATGGGGAGGGAGGATCTCTTAGCTAGTAAAAATTAAGGTGTTGCCAATTGATCAAAAGGAATTTAGCACAAATAGAATTATTTATCAAGAGTCTAAATAACTGATGTAATATTTTTATCTTATTATGTAGTAAGATCATATTGTAAAAATTGATTTATATAATATTAATTGTTAATAACATATAGGATTAAGATTTCTTACCGTTTATAAATACAATCCGTAAATCCCATATTAATATTAACACGTATTTAATAATGCAAGATCTACAAATTGCATCTTCTTTCCGCTAAAACCATAGAAACAAGTGTACATAAATATCTACTTTTAAGAAAAAAGTCCGTATACGTACAAAGGATAAGATTACATCTATTTAGATAGATAATTCAAATGAGATGAGATGAGATAAGATGAGATATTTTATATAGTAGTTGAATAAAATATTATTAAAATATATTTTTTAGTATTATTTTTATTTTGAGATTTGAAAATATTAAATTGTTTATTATATTTTTATATAAAAATTAAAAAAAATTGTAATAATTACGATGACACATGAATATTGTGTATCCAAACTTGTTGGGTTGGCTCTTGGTGATTATGAAGGGTTGGCTCTAGGGTTCGGTTTTTTCTTTTAAAACTTCAATTTGATTAAGACCATGATTATGAACAAAGGTTGTGGATAATATTTTAAAATAGGAAAAATAAAGAGAGTGGGCCGGGGGAGAATACTAATAATATTATGTCCATTTGTGCATAAAAGGGGGAGAGATATTCCACGATTACTGTTGAATTTGAACTAACATTTACATTTTCCGTTGACCCAAAGTCTACAACTTCGAGAAGTTTGGGAATTGACTGGTGGTAAGTCGTGACCCAAAAAATAAACCACTATACCCTAACAAAAATATCAAATTATTATACATTCAATTAGCGTGGAATATAAAATGCTTCATCATTTCATTTTTTAATCTAATATTTTATTTCTACGAATTAAAATATGGCATGTTTTACACATTCTTTAAAAAATGGTAAAAGAAATATTGAAGATCCGAGCGTGGCAAAATTATATAAAAGCCTGTCTCGTAAGAATGCTGAATATTATATAGGTATGAGCTAAGCATGCACGTTTTACTTGCAGCTAGTCTTAGCAAGGCTTGGGGAACTTGGTTGATTGTTCATGTTTCATGCTGCATAACTTTAATTAATTTGCTTTCTTCGCTCTTATTTGATTGCACATGATTACTTAGAAATTTCCGATATTCAAAACCTTGAGTAGGACCGTTTGGCATCTGTCAAAGTCCTTGAAAGCTTGAAACCCATATTGAAGATGAAGTTATAATTACCGATTTGAAATCAATGAGAAACCCTAGCTAGTTGTCAATGCCTTGTGGAATATAGTTTCCTTGAAACTTCACTTTCATTTCTGCTAAACTTAGCATTATTAGTCATGATCGATCATGTGATTCTAGTGGTTGGTTGTGTTTAGAGATTTTTTTCATATTTGTTGTTGATTTGTTCAATCAAGCAAGGTTATGAATGGAAGAACAAAAGTGATCTCTTTCCATGACAATATTTAAAGAGAGAAGTGTTAGGTATACATACAAATCTTATACAAACAAATTTACACGTTGATGTGAGTCATGACTTAATGTCAAAAGAAAAACAGTTTTACAATAGGGCAGTGATACCCTTACCACGCTATACTACCGATCTACTACTGATTTATTTGTTTATTTTTTTGCCTCTGCAGGTCAGACTTCATAAGCCCATTTCGTCTGCTCAATGCTATGATCACACTCTGATTTTGCCAAAGATTTGACCGAAGCTCAGATCAAGGTGTCAGCTTCTAACAAAAAAAATATATATATATATAATTCCTTTATATCAACATCCAAAAGAAAATTGTAGCCCACGAGTTTACTTTATCATTTTCACCGTTCATCTATTTAATTTTAATTTTAATTAATTAATTTTTTATTTAATAATTAAAGAAATAAGTTTTAATGTATTAATATATTTTGTTTTAAAAAATATTTTAAAAAAATATAAAATTTATACTAATAAACATGTCCAGTCGTATATTAGAAATGTGAAATTTATATTAGAAAAAAGATAATTCTATTCCTCTTGCTACCGCTTGCATTTTTTTGATTTTTTTTTATTTACTTCAAGATTAAAGAAATATTTTTTAATTATGTTGTAAAATTATTTATTTAAAATATATATTTAAAAATGTTAAAAAAAATATATGTAAAAAAAATTTTAAAATAATTAACGAGAACCAATAAGAATTATAGTGTCGCCCTAAATTTTAAAAAAATAACACTCCCATCGTTAATTTTTACAGCACGATATTATTATTGGAATTTTTTAATTTTATTTTTACTTAAATAATATTTTAATTTTTTTAAAATATTTAAAAGTGTAAAAAAGATATGTAAAGAAAAAAAAAAAAAGAGACCAATTATACTTAATCTGGACGTAGCACAAAAAGGAGAAGAAAGAAGAAGAAAAGAGAGAGAGAGGAATTTAAGCGCATTTATTTATGTCAAATCTTACCAAAAAAAAAAAAATGTGTGGTCAGAATTGAAAAAACTGACAGCAAATTTGAAGCGAGCGTGCAGCACTTTTGAGGCAAAATAATTTAAAAAAATAAACCGGTAGTAAACCGGTAGTGCAGCGTAGTAAGAGTATCATTTTCCTTTACAAATAACGGGTCACATTATAAGTCACGTCATTATGTAACTTCTTTGTATAAAATTTATGTGTAAACTAAATATTTATTAGTAATTACTTCCACCATTAGTGTTCGAGATTAGCATTATTAGAGTATTACTTGATCCATATTTCGAAAATACGATTGAGTGGACTTTGGGATTACTAGAAAAGAAAAGGAAAAAAAGGAAAAAAATGAACAATTTATAAGTTAAATCTGCCATATCATGTATATTATTTCTATCTATTGATTAATGAAAAAATTGACACAACTTCTTACTATTCATACAATCTCTACACATCACATTTTTTTAATTTTTATTATTTTTTTATTTTATCAAATATTTAATATATGAATAATGAATAGAAGAATTGAATTAGTTTAAAAAAATTTTAAAAAAAATTAAAAAATATATTAAAAAATTTAAAATTTAAAATTAATGTGATGCGTGAAGGTTAGAAAATTTGTATAGCAATTGCTTTTGATAAATATGACTTTACTATGCATCTGGTGGATTGGGTTTCTTCATTATAAACGCATAACGAAAATGGACCACATGGATGTTGGGCTAAGGGCTTTGACTTAGCTAGGCCTGCAAGCCGATTGACATATCTCTTGTAATTCCCACGTCTAACATGACCCGTGTCAAACCCAACTGGAATAAGTACATACAGCCTTCATTTATCGGCAAGCTACAGCTAAAGCAAGTAGCGATGGAATAAGCAGACCTAAATTTGACCTAAACTTCTGGTGGGCTTGTTTAGTCGACACCTGACCCGGATGGCTGTCCTATTTCTAAATTTTGAGTAAAACTTGTTTTGACTATAGTCAAAATTTTTAGAGAGATTAATTGATGTTGGATTAGCCATCTTAAACTTAATTGAGTGGATCTTTACACGGCTTCTTTTGAGCCTAGCTCTATTTCTTCTTGCGAGTTCATAATTGACTAATAACCGCCGCCTCCATCCGTAAGCCTCTCAATATCTAATGGGATGCCATTGCCTCCATTAGGTCCACCTACTTTGGACTATTTTCCAAATGTTTAGGATAGGTTTGGAAGGTAGGATGAGAATTTTATGTTTTGTTTTAGAATTTAAAATATTATTTTTTAATTTTAAAATTTGAAAAAGTTGAATTGAGATTTGAAAAAAGTGTATTGGGATTTGAAAAAGTTGAATTGTTTATTATATTTTTTATAAAAATTTAAAAAATGTGTAATGATGAGTTGAGATGAGATGAGAATTTTTGAAAATTTTCAGCCTCCAAACCTAACCTTAGTCCATGTTAACTTCTAAAAACCTATGCCTGGAAAAACTATCCCAACTTCGTCCTCCTACTCATTCTTTCTTGAGCCCATATTCGTATGGCCCACTTTTATAGATAGGCCTCATTTGAAAATTATCTTATCTCGTCTCATTTCATTTATTTATTGAACATCACTCAAACATAAGCATATTTTAATTTCAAAATTTTAACCATATTAAAAAAAATTCAAGTTTTTAACTTTTTAATCTAATCATTATAAATTTCTCAAATTTCCAAACAGAACACAAAAAACAATTCAACATTTTCAAATTTAAAAACAAAAATAATATTAACAAATTATATTATAACAATATTTTAACTTAAAAATAGTTTTATTCAATTTTTTCCCTCATTTATTAAAACTTAATAAAATATTTTATTATTATTTACAAATCATTTTATTAGTATTTACAAATTTATCATATCATCTTATTCTTCAATCAAGATTTTGATTGTAAGATTGTACAAATAATTTATCTTTCTTTTTCATCTCATTCTCCGATCAAGGCTTGAATATAAGATTGTATAAATAATTTATCTTTTTTTTTTTTTTTTTTTAATCTCAATGTTGGCCCATCAAATAGCTCCAACTTTCAAGTAAAGTAAACGAGAGATTAAAACAAAAATGGTGTTAGTAATAATAAATTCTTATTAAAGAATTGTTCAATACAAGATAAAAGGTTTTGCGTGCATCCCGTGTAAATACCTCGAATCATCTCATGTGAGTATCATTATTCTTCTTAATATGTTTCTTAAAAATATTCTTTTCAAATTCTAAACCTCAAGTAAAACTTTGTATTTCTATTTATCAATTTGTATCTTTCAATCCAAGATTAAGGAGCCTTTGGAAATTGAGATGAGACAAGAAATTTTCAAAACTTATCATAATTTTATTATCAAACATCATTTAAACACGAAACATTTTTCAATTTCAAATATTTAATTTTTACAAATTTTAAAATAAAATATAAAAATTAATATAACTTTTACAAATTTTAAAATAAAAATAATATTAAAAACTTATATTAAAACAATTTTTTAATTTTATAATATCTATATTTAAGTTTCTCTCTCATTTTTAAAAATTCAATAAAACATCCCATCTCAAGATATTTTACTTCTATTCGTAAAATTATAAAATATTATTACAACAAGTGGGCGCTCTCTGTCGTAGACATCCGGGAATTTGAGAGATGACTTGACTCATTAAACTACTTAATAATTCAGTTACATTATGTTTGGAAAACAAATTTTCTTTAAAATTTTCATCTTCATCTCATCTCATCTTTACACTTTTTCAAATCCCCATACAAAATATAATAAATAATTCAACTTTTTCAAATCCCAATATAACTTTTTCAAATTCTAATTTAATTTTTTCAAATCTCAAAACTAAAAAATAATATTTTAAACTTTAAAATAAAACATAAAATTCTCATCTCATCCTCCAAACATAATCTAAGAGATTTGGATATTGAATTGAAATGAGATAAAAATTTAAATAAAAAATTATTATATTATTATTATTTTTTTAAATTTAAAAAATTAAATTATTTATTATATTTTATGTGAAGATTTTAAAAAATTATATTAATTAAACGTGATGAAATAAAGGTATTTGTTTTTAGTGTTCGGGGAAGCTGGAATTTGTGGCGATGTGAGATCAAAGATAAGATATGAATTTGTTGAATTTCCGGGGTTTTGAGGTTGGGTTTTGCGCCTCATGTTTTTACGAACATCTGGTTTTGGACAACGCACCGACCGATCCTTGTTAAAATAATCTCCCATTTATTAATAACAAAAAGAGACAAACAAAAGAAAATAAATATTAATTAATAAATATATTTAAAAGAGCAAAATAAAGAAAGAAAAGCACTCCACCGCTGCCTTTAAAGTAATTTAATTTTTTAAAATAATATCTCCACGCATACCGTGTTTCATGACTATGACAGTTCTGTCGTTATTGGTACTGTATTAAGAGCTTTTTTAAAAATAAAAATAAAGTGAAAAAAATACAAAAAAAGTTTTATAATATGTAATAAATGTGAAGAAATTATAAGTTAGTTGTCAACCTATTATTTATGTGATAGAAAAATTAATATAGAAAAATATATATATAATTAATCCACTTTATATGTAAATAGCTCTCTGACTTTATATTAAAATTGTGATTTTGTAAGCTTAAGTTGTGTATTTTAATCTGCATTAGTATGAATTTATATAATTGGGTTTACTTTTTAGTTGTAGCGCAAAGTGCAAGACAAGGCACAGACCAATAAAAGAAAATCCTCAAAATTTGTGAACCGTGCTTTCACGTACATGCAAGATAGCTTTAAGTAATACTAATAACAAACATTGTTTACTTTTGCTGTTCACTTTTTTATAGTTAATTTGCCTTTTGAGTATACTCATTTAATAATGGTTAGAGTCTTCCCTACACAAACTTGCAATTAAATTCTGTTATGATGTTGATGTGATTTCAGATGATTTGAATTAATTTATAAATAATAATATTTTATAAATTTTATTGAAATGTGTTTAAATATAAATAAATAGAGATATTTGTTTGAATATATGAAATATTGTCCTCAACTCTCTCTCTCTCTCTCTCTCAAGTATTGGTTAGTTTTTTTTTCTTTTTTAAATATTTTAGTCATAAAAGAATAGCATAAAAGTAAATTATAAAGTCACGTGTCGTGATATAGTAAGTTAAACTATAAAGTTATTCTTTATCGTAAAGTGAAACCAACGGATGATTAGATGAAGTCAC